>CAWVNZ010002939.1:0-38578 GCA_963930735.1 Dioctria linearis
TGTCGCAAATTTTAATTGCGCCAGGGATTGCCTTTTCTATAGTAAATTATTCAAAAAATAATTTTCTACTGTCGCAAATTTTAATTGCGCCAGGGATTGCCTTTTCTACAGTAAATTTTTCAAAAAATAATTTTTTACTGTCGCAAATTTTAATTGCGCCAGGGATTGCCTTTTCTACTGTAAATTTTTCAAAAAATAATTTTTTACTGTCGCAAATTTTAAGTGCGCCAGGGATTGCCTTTTCTATAGTAAATTATTCAAAAAATAATTTTCTACTGTCGCAAATTTTAATTACGCCAGGGATTGCCTTTTCTATAGTAAATTATTCAAAAAATAATTTTTTACTGTCGCAAATTTTAATTGCGCCAGGGATTGCCTTTTCTACAGTAAATTTTTCAAAATATGAATTTTTTACTGTCGCAAATTTTAAATACGCCAGGGATTGCCTTTTCTATAGTAAATTATTCAAAAAATAATTTTTTTACTGTCGCAAGTTTTAATTACGCCAGGGATTGCCTTTTCTATAGTAAATTATTCAAAAATAATTTTTTACTGTCGCAAATTTTAATTGCGCCAGGGATTGCCTTTTCTATAGTAAATTATTCAAAAAATAATTTTCTACTGTCGCAAATTTTAATTGCGCCAGGATTGCCTTTTCTATAGTAAATTATTCAAAAAATAATTTTCAACTGTCGCAAATTTTAATTGCGCCAGGGATTGCCTTTTCTACAGTAAATTTTTCAAAAATTAATTTTATACTGTCGCAAATTTTAAATACGCCAGCGATTGCCTTTTCTATAGTAAATTTTGCAAAAAATAATTTTATACTGTCGCAAATTTTAAGAGCGCCAGGGATTGCCTTTTCTATAGTAAATTATTCAAAAAAAAAATTTATACTGTCGCAAATTTTAATTACGCCAGGGATTGCCTTTTCTATAGTAAATTATTCAAAAAATAATTTTTTACTGTCGCAAATTTTAAGTGCGCCAGGGATTGCCTTTTCTATAGTAAATTATTCAAAAAATAATTTTATACTGTCGCAAATTTTAATTACGCCAGGGATTGCCTTTTCTATAGTAAATTATTCAAAAAATAATTTTTTACTGTCGCAAATTTTAAGTGCGCCAGGGATTGCCTTTTCTATAGTAAATTATTCAAAAAATAATTTTCTACTGTCGCAAATTTTAATTACGCCAGGGATTGCCTTTTCTATAGTAAATTATTCAAAAAATAATTTTTTACTGTCGCAAATTTTAAGTGCGCCAGGGATTGCCTTTTCTATAGTAAATTATTCAAAAAATAATTTTTTACTGTCGCAAATTTTAAATACGCCAGGGATTGCCTTTTCTATAGTAAATTATTCAAAAAATAATTTTCTACTGTCGCAAATTTTAATTACGCCAGGGATTGCCTTTTCTATAGTAAATTATTCAAAAAATAATTTTCAACTGTCGCAAATTTTAATTACGCCAGGGATTGCCTTTTCTATGGTAAATTATTCAAAAATAATTTTCTACTGTCGCAAGTTTTAATTGCGCCAGGGATTGCCTTTTCTACAGTCAATTTTTCAAAAATTAATTTTTTACTGTCGCAAATTTTAAATACGCCAGGGATTGCCTTTTCTATAGTAAATTATTCAAAAAATAATTTTCTACTGTCGCAAATTTTAAATACGCCAGGGATTGCCTTTTCTATAGTAAATTATTCAAAAAATAATTTTCTACTGTCGCAAATTTTAAATATCCCAGGGATTGCCTTTTCTATAGTAAATTATTCAAAAAATAATTTTTTACTGTCGCAAATTTTAAGTGCGCCAGAGATTGCCTTTTCTATAGTAAATTATTCAAAAAATAATTTTCTACTGTCGCAAATTTTAATTACGCCAGGATTGCCTTTTCTATAGTAAATTATTCAAAAAACAATTTTTTACTGTCGCAAATTTCAAGTGCGCCAGGGATTGCCCTTTCTATAGTAAATTATTCAAAAAATAATTTTTTACTGTCGCAAATTTTAAATACGCCAGGGATTGCCTTTTCTATAGTAAATTATTCAAAAAATAATTTTCTACTGTCGCAAATTTTAATTACGCCAGGGATTGCCTTTTCTATAGTAAATTATTCAAAAAATAATTTTCAACTGTCGCAAATTTTAATTACGCCAGGGATTGCCTTTTCTATAGTAAATTATTCAAAAAATAATTTTCTACTCTCGCAAATTTTAATTACGCCAGGGATTGCCTTTTCTATAGTAAATTATTCAAAAAATAATTTTTTACTGTCGCAAATTTTAAGTGCGCCAGGATTGCCTTTTCTATAGTAAATTATTCAAAAAATAATTTTCTACTGTCGCAAATTGTAATTGCGCCAGGGATTGCCTTTTCTATAGTAAATTTTGCAAAAAATAATTTTATACTGTCGCAAATTTTAATTACGCCAGGGATTACCTTTTCTATAGTAAATTATTCAAAAAATAATTTTTTACTGTCGCAAATTTTAATTGCGCCAAGGATTGCCTTTTCTATAGTAAATTTTTCAAAAAAATAATTTTTTACTATCGCAAGTTTTAATTACGCCAGGGATTGCCTTTTCTATAGTAAATTTTTCAAAAAATAATTTTTTACTGTCGCAAATTTTAAATATCCCAGGGATTGCCTTTTCTATAGTAAATTATTCAAAAAATAATGTTATACTGTCGCAAATTTTAATTACGCCAGGGATTGCCTTTTCTGTAGTAAATTATTCAAAAAATAATTTTCTACTGTCGCAAATTTTAATTACGCCAGGGATTGCCTTTTCTATAGTAAATTATTCAAAAAATAATTTTTTACTGTCGCAAATTTTAAGTGCGCCAGGGATTGCCTTTTCTATAGTAAATTATTCAAAAAATAATTTTCTACTGTCGCAAATTTTAATTACGCCAGGGATTGCCTTTTCTATAGTAAATTATTCAAAAAATAATTTTTTACTGTCGCAAATTTTAATTGCGCCAGGGATTGCCTTTTCTATAGTAAATTATTCAAAAAATAATTTTCTACTGTCGCAAATTTTAATTGCGCCAGGGATTGCCTTTTCTACAATAAATTTCTCAAAAAATAATTTTCTACCGTCGCAAATTTTAATTGCGCCAGGGATTGCCTTTTCTACAGTAAATTTTTCAAAAATTAATTTTTTACTGTCGCAAATTTTAAATACGCCAGGGATTGCCTTTTCTTTAGTAAATTATTCAAAAAATAATTTTCTACTCTCGCAAATTTTAAATACGCCAAGGATTGCCTTTTCTATAGTAAATTATTCAAAAAATAATTTTTTTGCTGTCGCAAATTTTAATTGCGCCAGGGATTGCCTTTTCAATAGTAAATTATTCAAAAAATAATTTTCTACTGTCGCAAATTTTAATTGCGCCAGGGATTGCCTTTTCTACAGTAAATTTTTCAAAAAATAATTTTTTTACTGTCGCAAATTTTAATTACGCCAGGGATTGCCTTTTCTATAGTAAATTATTCAAAAAATAATTTTCTACTTTCGCAAATTTTAATTACGCCAGGTATTGCCTTTTCTATAGTAAATTATTCAAAAAATAATTTGTTTGCTGTCGCAAATTTTAATTGCGCCAGGGATTGCCTTTTCTATAGTAAATTATTCAAAAAAATAATTTTCTACTGTCGCAAATTTTAATTGCGCCAGGGATTGCCTTTTCTACAGTAAATTTTTCAAAAAATAATTTTTTACTGTCGCAAATTTTAATTGCGCCAGGGATTGCCTTTTCTATAGTAAATTATTCAAGAAATAATTTTTTATTGTCGCAAATTTTAATTACGCCAGGGATTGCCTTTTCTATAGTAAATTATTAAAAAAATAATTTTCTACTGTCGCAAATTTTAATTACGCCAGGTATTGCCTTTTCTACAGTAAATTTTTCAAAAATTAATTTTATACTGTCGCAAATTTTAAATACGCCAGGGATTGCCTTTCTATAGTAAATTTTGCAAAAAAATAATTTTTTACTGTCGCAAATTTTAATTGCGCCAGGGATTGCCTTTTCTATAGTAAATTATTCAAAAAATAATTTTTTACTGTCGCAAATTTTAAATACGCCAGGGATTGCCTTTTCTATAGTAAATTATTCAAAAAATAATTTTTTACTGTCGCAAATTTTAAGTGCGCCAGGGATTGCCTTTTCTATAGTAAATTATTCAAAAAATAATTTTCAACTGTCGCAAATTTTAATTACGCCAGGGATTGCCTTTTCTATAGTAAATTATTCAAAAAATAATTTTCTACTGTCGCAAATTTTAATTGCGCCAGGGATTGCCTTTTCTATAGTAAATTATTCAAAAAATAATTTTTTACTGTCGCAAATTTTAATTGCGCCAGGGATTGCCTTTTCTATAGTAAATTATTCAAAAAATAATTTTCTACTGTCGCAAATTTTAATTGCTCCAGGGATTGCCTTTTCTACAGTAAATTTTTCAAAAAATAATTTTCTACTGTCGCAAATTTTAACTGTGCCAGGGATTGCCTTTTCTACAGTAAATTTTTCAAAAATTAATTTTATATTGTCGCAAATTTTAAATACGCCAGTGATTGCCTTTTCTATAGTAAATTTTGCGAAAAATAATTTTATACTGTCGCAAATTTTAAGTGCGCCAGGGATTGCCTTTTCTATAGTAAATTATTCAAAAAATAATTTTATACTGTCGCAAATTTTAATTACGCCAGGGATTGCCTTTTCTATAGTAAATTATTCAAAAAAAAATTTTTTACTGTCGCAAATTTTAAGTGCGCCAGGGATTGCCTTTTCTATAGTAAATTATTCAAAAAATAATTTTCAACTGTCGCAAATTTTAATTACGCCAGGGATTGCCTTTTCTATAGTAAATTATTCAAAAAATAATTTTCTACTGTCGCAAATTTTAATTGCGCCAGGGATTGCCTTTTCTACAGTAAATTTTTCAAAATATTAATTTTTTACTGTCGCAAATTTTAAATACGCCAGGGATTGCCTTTTCTATAGTAAATTATTCAAAAAATAATTTTTTACTGTCGCAAATTTTAATTGCGCCAGGGATTGCCTTTTCTATAGTAAATTATTCAAAAAATAATTTTTTACTGTCGCAAATTTTAAATACGCCAGGGATTGCCTTTTCTATAGTAAATTATTCAAAAAATAATTTTCTACTGTCGCAAATTTTAATTACGCCAGGGATTGCCTTTTCTATAGTAAATTATTCAAAAAATAATTTTTTACTGTCGCAAATTTTAATTGCGCCAGGGATTGCCTTTTCTATAGTAAATTATTCAAAAAATAATTTTCTACTGTCGCAAATTTTAATTGCGCCAGGGATTGCCTTTTCTACAGTAAATTTTTCAAAAAATAATTTTTTACTGTCGCAAATTTTAAATATCCCAGGGATTGCCTTTTCTATAGTAAATTATTCAAAAAATAATGTTATACTGTCGCAAATTTTAATTACGCCAGGGATTGCCTTTTCTGTAGTAAATTATTCAAAAAATAATTTTCTACTGTCGCAAATTTTAATTACGCCAGGGATTGCCTTTTCTATAGTAAATTATTCAAAAAATAATTTTTACTGTCGCAAATTTTAAGTGCGCCAGGGATTGCCTTTTCTATAGTAAATTATTCAAAAAATAATTTTCTACTGTCGCAAATTTTAATTACGCCAGGGATTGCCTTTTCTATAGTAAATTATTCAAAAAATAATTTTTTACTGTCGCAAATTTTAATTGCGCCAGGGATTGCCTTTTCTATAGTAAATTATTCAAAAAATAATTTTCTACTGTCGCAAATTTTAATTGCGCCAGGGATTGCCTTTTCTACAATAAATTTCTCAAAAAATAATTTTCTACCGTCGCAAATTTTAATTGCGCCAGGGATTGCCTTTTCTACAGTAAATTTTTCAAAAAATAATTTTCTACTGTCGCAAATTTTAATTGCGCCAGGGATTGCCTTTTCTACAGTAAATTTTTCAAAAATTAATTTTATACTGTCGCAAATTTTAAATACCCCAGCGATTGCCTTTTCTATAGTAAATTTTGCAAAAAATAATTTTATACTGTCGCAAATTTTAAGTGCGCCAGGGATTGCCTTTTCTATAGTAAATTATTCAAAAAAAAAATTTATACTGTCGCAAATTTTAATTACGCCAGGGATTGCCTTTTCTATAGTAAATTATTCAAAAAATAATTTTTTACTGTCGCAAATTTTAAGTGCGCCAGGGATTGCCTTTTCTATAGTAAATTATTCAAAAAATAATTTTATACTGTCGCAAATTTTAATTACGCCAGGGATTGCCTTTTCTATAGTAAATTATTCAAAAAATAATTTTTTACTGTCGCAAATTTTAAGTGCGCCAGGGATTGCCTTTTCTATAGTAAATTATTCAAAAAATAATTTTCTACTGTCGCAAATTTTAATTACGCCAGGGATTGCCTTTTCTATAGTAAATTATTCAAAAAATAATTTTTTACTGTCGCAAATTTTAAGTGCGCCAGGGATTACCTTTTCTATAGTAAATTATTCAAAAAATAATTTTTTACTGTCGCAAATTTTAAATACGCCAGGGATTGCCTTTTCTATAGTAAATTATTCAAAAAATAATTTTCTACTGTCGCAAATTTTAATTACGCCAGGGACTGCCTTTTCTATAGTAAATTATTCAAAAAATAATTTTCAACTGTCGCAAATTTTAATTACGCCAAGGATTGCCTTTTCTATGGTAAATTATTCAAAAAATAATTTTCTACTGTCGCAAATTTTAATTGCGCCAGGGATTGCCTTTTCTACAGTAAATTTTTCAAAAATTAATTTTTTACTGTCGCAAATTTTAAATACGCCAGGGATTGCCTTTTCTATAGTAAATTATTCAAAAAATAATTTTCTACTGTCGCAAATTTTAAATACGCCAGGGATTACCTTTTCTATAGTAAATTATTCAAAAAATAATTTTCTACTGTCGCAAATTTTAAATATCCCAGGGATTGCCTTTTCTATAGTAAATTATTCAAAAAATAATTTTTTACTGTCGCAAATTTTAAGTGCGCCAGGGATTGCCTTTTCTATAGTAAATTATTCAAAAAATAATTTTCTACTGTCGCAAATTTTAAATATCCCAGGGATTGCCTTTTCTATAGTAAATTATTCAAAAAATAATTTTTTACTGTCGCAAATTTTAAATACGCCAGGGATTGCCTTTTCTATAGTAAATTATTCAAAAAATAATTTTCTACTGTCGCAAATTTTAATTGCTCCAGGGATTGCCTTTTCTACAGTAAATTTTTCAAAAATTAATTTTATACTGTCGCAAATTTTAAATACGCCAGCGATTGCCTTTTCTATAGTAAATTTTGCAAAAAATAATTTTATACTGTCGCAAATTTTAAGTGCGCCAGGGATTGCCTTTTCTATAGTAAATTATTCAAAAAAAAATTTATACTGTCGCAAATTTTAATTACGCCAGGGATTGCCTTTTCTATAGTAAATTATTCAAAAAATAATTTTTTACTGTCGCAAATTTTAAGTGCGCCAGGGATTGCCTTTTCTATAGTAAATTATTCAAAAAATAATTTTATACTGTCGCAAATTTTAATTACGCCAGGGATTGCCTTTTCTATAGTAAATTATTCAAAAAATAATTTTTTACTGTCGCAAATTTTAAGTGCGCCAGGGATTGCCTTTTCTATAGTAAATTATTCAAAAAATAATTTTCTACTGTCGCAAATTTTAACTACGCCAGGGATTGCCTTTTCTATAGTAAATTATTCAAAAAATAATTTTTTACTGTCGCAAATTTTAAGTGCGCCAGGGATTGCCTTTTCTATAGTAAATTATTCAAAAAATAATTTTTTACTGTCGCAAATTTTAAATACGCCAGGGATTGCCTTTTCTATAGTAAATTATTCAAAAAATAATTTTCTATTGTCGCAAATTTTAATTACGCCAGGGATTGCCTTTTCTATAGTAAATTATTCAAAAAATAATTTTCAACTGTCGCAAATTTTAATTACGCCAGGGATTGCCTTTTCTATGGTAAATTATTCAAAAAATAATTTTCTACTGTCGCAAATTTTAATTGCGCCAGGGATTACCTTTTCTATAGTAAATTATTCAAAAAATAATTTTCTACTGTCGCAAATTTTAAGTGCGCCAGGGATTGCCTTTTCTATAGTAAATTATTCAAAAAATAATTTTATACTGTCGCAAATTCTAATTACGCCAGGGATTGCCTTTTCTATAGTAAATTATTCAAAAAATAATTTTTTACTGTCGCAAATTTTAAGTGCGCCAGGGATTGCCTTTTCTATAGTAAATTATTCAAAAAATAATTTTCTACTGTCGCAAATTTTAATTACGCCAGGATTGCCTTTTCTATAGTAAATTATTCAAAAAATAATTTTTTACTGTCGCAAATTTTAAGTGCGCCAGGGATTGCCTTTTCTATAGTAAATTATTCAAAAAATAATTTTTTACTGTCGCAAATTTTAAATACGCCAGGGATTGCCTTTTCTATAGTAAATTATTCAAAAAATAATTTTCTACTGTCGCAAATTTTAATTACGCCAGGGATTGCCTTTTCTATAGTAAATTATTCAAAAAATAATTTTCAACTGTCGCAAATTTTAATTACGCCAGGGATTGCCTTTTCTATGGTAAATTATTCAAAAAATAATTTTCTACTGTCGCAAATTTTAATTGCGCCAGGGATTGCCTTTTCTACAGTAAATTTTTCAAAAATTAATTTTTTACTGTCGCAAATTTTAAATACGCCAGGGATTGCCTTTTCTATAGTAAATTATTCAAAAAATAATTTTCTACTGTCGCAAATTTTAAATACGCCAGGGATTACCTTTTCTATAGTAAATTATTCAAAAAATAATTTTTTACTGTCGCAAATTTTAAATATCCCAGGGATTGCCTTTTCTATAGTAAATTATTCAAAAAATAATTTTTTACTGTCGCAAATTTTAAGTGCGCCAGGGATTGCCTTTTCTATAGTAAATTATTCAAAAAATAATTTTCTACTGTCGCAAATTTTAATTACGCCAGGGATTGCCTTTTCTATAGTAAATTATTCAAAAAACAATTTTTTACTGTCGCAAATTTCAAGTGCGCCAGGGATTGCCTTTTCTATAGTAAATTATTCAAAAAATAATTTTTTACTGTCGCAAATTTTAAATACGCCAGGGATTGCCTTTTCTATAGTAAATTATTCAAAAAATAATTTTCTACTGTCGCAAATTTTAATTACGCCAGGGATTGCCTTTTCTATAGTAAATTATTCAAAAAATAATTTTCAACTGTCGCAAATTTTAATTACGCCAGGGATTGCCTTTTCTATAGTAAATTATTCAAAAAATAATTTTCTACTGTCGCAAATTTTAATTACGCCAGGGATTGCCTTTTCTATAGTAAATTATTCAAAAAATAATTTTTTACTGTCGCAAATTTTAAGTGCGCCAGGAATTGCCTTTTCTATAGTAAATTATTCAAAAAATAATTTTCTACTGTCGCAAATTTTAAATACGCCAGGGATTACCTTTTCTATAGTAAATTATTCAAAAAATAATTTTCTACTGTCGCAAATTTTAAATATCCCAGGGATTGCCTTTTCTATAGTAAATTATTCAAAAAATATTTTTTACTGTCGCAAATTTTAAGTGCGCCAGGGATTGCCTTTTCTATAGTAAATTATTCAAAAAATAATTTTCTACTGTCGCAAATTTTAATTACGCCAGGGATTGCCTTTTCTATAGTAAATTATTCAAAAAACAATTTTTTACTGTCGCAAATTTCAAGTGCGCCAGGGATTGCCTTTTCTATAGTAAATTATTCAAAAAATAATTTTTTACTGTCGCAAATTTTAAATACGCCAGGGATTGGCTTTTCTATAGTAAATTATTCAAAAAATAATTTTCTACTGTCGCAAATTTTAATTACGCCAGGGATTGCCTTTTCTATAGTAAATTATTCAAAAAATAATTTTCAACTGTCGCAAATTTTAATTACGCCAGGGATTGCCTTTTCTATAGTAAATTATTCAAAAAATAATTTTCAACTGTCGCAAATTGTAATTACGCCAGGGATTGCCTTTTCTATAGTAAATTATTCAAAAAATAATTTTCTACTGTCGCAAATTTTAATTACGCCAGGGATTGCCTTTTCTATGGTAAATTATTCAAAAAATAATTTTCTACTGTCGCAAATTTTAATTGCGCCAGGGATTGCCTTTTCTACAGTAAATTTTTCAAAAATTAATTTTTTACTGTCGCAAATTTTAAATACGCCAGGGATTGCCTTTTCTATGGTAAATTATTCAAAAAATAATTTTCTACTGTCGCAAATTTTAATTGCGCCAGGGATTGCCTTTTCTACAGTAAATTTTTCAAAAATTAATTTTTTACTGTCGCAAATTTTAAATACGCCAGGGATTGCCTTTTCTATAGTAAATTATTCAAAAAATAATTTTCTACTGTCGCAAATTTTAAATACGCCAGGGATTACCTTTTCTATAGTAAATTATTCAAAAAATAATTTTCTACTGTCGCAAATTTTAAATATCCCAGGGATTGCCTTTTCTATAGTAAATTATTCAAAAAATAATTTTTTACTGTCGCAAATTTTAAGTGCGCCAGGGATTGCCTTTTCTATAGTAAATTATTCAAAAAATAATTTTCTACTGTCGCAAATTTTAATTACGCCAGGGATTGCCTTTTCTATAGTAAATTATTCAAAAAACAATTTTTTACTGTCGCAAATTTCAAGTGCGCCAGGGATTGCCTTTTCTATAGTAAATTATTCAAAAAATAATTTTTTACTGTCGCAAATTTTAAATACGCCAGGGATTGCCTTTTCTATAGTAAATTATTCAAAAAATAATTTTCTACTGTCGCAAATTTTAATTACGCCAGGGATTGCCTTTTCTATAGTAAATTATTCAAAAAATAATTTTCAACTGTCGCAAATTTTAATTACGCCAGGGATTGCCGTTTCTATAGTAAATTATTCAAAAAATAATTTTCTACTGTCGCAAATTTTAATTACGCCAGGGATTGCCTTTTCTATAGTAAATTATTCAAAAAATAATTTTTTACTGTCGCAAATTTTAAGTGCGCCAGGGATTGCCTTTTCTATAGTAAATTATTCAAAAAATAATTTTCTACTGTCGCAAATTGTAATTGCGCCAGGGATTGCCTTTTCTATAGTAAATTTTGCAAAAAATAATTTTATACTGTCGCAAATTTTAATTACGCCAGGGATTGCCTTTTCTATAGTAAATTATTCAAAAAATAATTTTTTACTGTCGCAAATTTTAATTGCGCCAGGGATTGCCTTTTCTATAGTAAATTTTTCAATAAATAGTTTTTTTCTATCGCAAGTTTTAATTACGCCAGGGATTGCCTTTTCTATAGTAAATTTTTCAAAAAATAATTTTTTACTGTCGCAAATTTTAAATATCCCAGGGATTGCCTTTTCTATAGTAAATTATTCAAAAAATAATTTTATACTGTCGCAAATTTTAATTACGCCTTTTCTATAGTAAATTATTCAAAAAATAATTTTCTACTGTCGCAAATTTTAATTACGCCAGGGATTGCCTTTTCTATAGTAAATTATTCAAAAAATAATTTTTACTGTCGCAAATTTTAAGTGCGCCAGGGATTGCCTTTTCTATAGTAAATTATTCAAAAAATAATTTTTTACTGTCGCAAATTTTAAATACGCCAGGGATTGCCTTTTCTATAGTAAATTATTCAAAAAATAATTTTCTACTGTCGCAAATTTTAATTACGCCAGGGATTGCCTTTTCTATAGTAAATTATTCAAAAAATAATTTTTTACTGTCGCAAATTTTAATTGCGCCAGGGATTGCCTTTTCTATAGTAAATTATTCAAAAAATAATTTTCTACTGTCGCAAATTTTAATTGCGCCAGGGTTTGCCTTTTCTACAATAAATTTCTCAAAAAATAATTTTCTACCGTCGCAAATTTTAATTGCGCCAGGTATTGCCTTTTCTACAGTAAATTTTTCAAAAATTAATTTTTTACTGTCGCAAATTTTAAATACGCCAGGGATTGCCTTTTCTTTAGTAAATTATTCAAAAAATAATTTTCTACTCTCGCAAATTTTAAATACGCCAAGGATTGCCTTTTCTATAGTAAATTATTCAAAAAATAATTTTCTACTGTCGCACATTTTAAATATCCCAGGGATTGCCTTTTCTATAGTAAATAATTCAAAAAATAATTTTTTACTGTCGCAAATTTTAAGTGCGCCAGGGATTGCCTTTTCTATAGTAAATTATTCAAAAAATAATTTTCTACTGTCGCAAATTTTAATTACGCCAGGGATTGCCTTTTCTATAGTAAATTATTCAAAAAATAATTTTTTACTGTCGCAAATTTTAAGTGCGCCAGGGATTGCCTTTTCTATAGTAAATTATTCAAAAAATAATTTTTTACAGTCGCAAATTTTAAATACGCCAGGGATTGCCTTTTCTATAGTAAATTATTCAAAAAATAATTTTCTACTGTCGCAAATTTTAATTACGCCAGGGTTTGCCTTTTCTATAGTAAATTATTCAAAAAATAATTTTCAACTGTCGCAAATTTTAATTACGCCAGGGATTGGCTTTTCTATAGTAAATTATTCAAAAAATAATATTCTACTGTCGCAAATTTTAATTACGCCAGGGATTGCCTTTTCTATAGTAAATTATTCAAAAAATAATTTTTTACTGTCACAAATTTTAAGTGCGCCAGGGATTGCCTTTCCTATAGTAAATTATTCAAAAAATAATTTTCTACTGTCGCAAATTGTAATTGCGCCAGGGATTGCCTTTTCTATAATAAATTTTGCAAAAAATAATTTTATACTGTCGCAAATTTTAATTACGCCAGGGATTGCCTTTTCTATAGTAAATTATTCAAAAAATAATTTTTTACTGTCGCAAATTTTAATTACGCCAGGGATTGACTTTTCTATAGTAAATTTTTCAAAAAATAATTTTCTACTGTCGCAAATTTTAAATATCCCAGGGATTGCCTTTTCTATAGTAAATTTCTCACAAATTAATTTCTTACTGTCGCAAATTTTAAATACGCCAGGGATTGCCTTTTCTATAGTAAATTATTCAAAAAATAATTTTCTACTGTCGCAAATTTTAAATACGCCAGGGATTGCCTCTTCTATAGTAAATTATTCAAAAATTAATTTTCTACTGTCGCAAATTGTAATTGCGCCAGGGATTGCCTTTTCTATAATAAATTTTGCAAAAAATAATTTTATACTGTCGCAAATTTTAATTACGCCAGGGATTGCCTTTTCTACAGTAAATTATTCAAGAAATAATTTTTTACTGTCGCAAATTTTAATTACGCCAGGGATTGCCTTTTCTATAGTAAATTATTCAAAAAATAATTTTCTACTGTTGCAAATTTTAATTACGCCAGGGATTGCCTTTTCTATAGTAAATTATTCAAAAAATAATTTTATAGTGTCGCAAATTTTAATTACGCCAGGGATTGCCTTTTCTATAGTAAATTTTGCAAAAAATAATTTTATACTGTCGCAAATTTTAAGTGCGCCAGGGATTGCCTTTTCTATAGTAAATTATTCAAAAAATAATTTTTTACTGTCGCAAATTTTAAGTGCGCCAGGGATTGCCTTTTCTATAGTAAATTATTCAAAAAATAATTTTTTACTGTCGCAAATTTTAAATATCCCAGGGATTGCCTTTTCTATAGTAAATTATTCAAAAAATAGTTTTCTACTCTCGCAAATTTTAATTACGCCAGGGATTGCCTTTTCTATAGTAAATTATTCAAAATTAATTTTTTAATGTCGCAAATTTTAAGTGCGCCAGGGATTGCCTTTTCTATAGTAAATTATTCAAAAAATAATTTTATACTGTCGAAAATTCTAATAACGCCAGGGATTGCCTTTTCTATAGTAAATTATTCAAAAAATAATTTTATACTGTCGCAAATTTTAAATACGCCAGGGATTGCCTTTTCTATAGTAAATTATTCAAAAAATAATTTTTTACTGTCGCAAATTTTAAGTGCGCCAGGGATTGCCTTTTCTATAGTAAATTTGTCAAAAAATAATTTTTTACTATCGCAAGTTTTAATTGCTCCAGGGATTGCCTTTTCTATAGTAAATTATTCCAAAAATAATTTTTTACTGTCGCAAATTTTAATTGCGCCAGGGATTGCCTTTTCTATAGTAAACTTTTCAAAAAATAATTTTCTACTGTCGCAAATTTTAATTGCGCCAGGGATTGCCTTTTCTATAGTAAATTATTCAAAAAATAATTTTCTACTGTCGCAAATTTTAAATATCCCAGGGATTGCCTTTTCTATAGTAAATTATTCAAAAAATAATTTTTTACTGTCGCAAATTTTAATTACGCCAGGGATTGCCTTTTCTATAGTAAATTATTCAAAAAATAATTTTTTACTGTGGCAAATTTTAATTGCGCCAGGGATTGCCTTTTCTATAGTAAATTATTCAAAAAATAATTTTTTACTGTCGCAAATTTTAAGTGCGCCAGGGATTGCCTTTTATATAGTAAATTTTTCAAAAAATAATTTTTTACTGTCGCAAAATTTTAAATATCCCAGGGATTGCCTTTTCTATAGTAAATTTCTCACAAAATAATTTTTTACTGTCGCAAATTTTAATTACGCCAGGGATTGCCTTTTCTATAGTAAATTATTCAAAAAATAATTTTATACTGTCGCATATTTTAAGTGCGCCAGGGATTGCCTTTTCTATAGTAAATTATTCAAAAAATAATTTTTTACTGTCGCAAATTTTAATTACGCCAGGGATTGCCTTTTCTATAGTAAATTATTCAAAAAATAATTTTTTAATGTCGCAAATTTTAAGTGCGCCAGGGATTGCCTTTTCTATAGTAAATTATTCAAAAAATTATTTTATACTGTCGCAAATTTTAATTACGCCAGGGATTGCCTTTTCTATAGTAAATTATTCAAAAAATAATTTTATACTGTCGCAAATTTTAATTGCGCCAGGGATTGCCTTTTCTACAGTAAATTTTCAAAAAATAATTTTTTACTGTCGCAAATTTTAATTGCGCCAGGGACTGCCTTTTCTATAGTAAACTTTTCAAAAAATAATTTTCTACTGTCGCAAATTTTAATTGCGCCAGGGATTGCCTTTTCTATAGTAAATTATTCAAAAAAAAATTTTCTACTGTCGCAAATTTTAAATATCCCAGGGATTGCCTTTTCTATAGTAAATTATTCAAAAAATAATTTTCTACTGTCGCAAATTTTAATTACGCCAGGGATTGCCTTTTCTATAGTAAATTATTCAAAAAATAATTTTATACTGTCGCAAATTTTAATTACGCCAGGGATTGCCTTTTCTATAGTAAATTATTCAAAAAATAATTTTATACTGTCGCAAATTTTAATTACGCCAGGGATTGCCTTTTCTATAGTAAATTATTCAAAAAATAATTTTTTACTCTCGCAAATTTCAATTTCGCCAGGTAAATTTTTCAAAATATTAATTTTTTACTGTCGAAAATTTTAAATACGCCAGGGATTGCCTTTTCAATAGTAAATTATTCAAAAAATAATTTTATACTGTCGCAAATTTTAATTACGCCAGGGATTGCCTTTTCTATAGTAAATTATTCAAAAAATAATTTTTTACTGTCGAAAATTTTAAATACGCCAGGGATTGCCTTTTCTTTAGTAAATTATTCAAAAAATAATTTTTTACTGTCGCAAATTTTAATTACGCCAGGGATTGCCTTTTCTATAGTAAATTTTTCAAAAAATAATTTTTTACTGTCGCAAATTTTAAATATCCCAAGGATTGCCTTTTCTATAGTAAATTTCTCACAAATTAATTTCTTACTGTCGCAAATTTTAAATACGCCAGGGATTGCCTTTTCTATAGTAAATTATTCAAAAAATAATTTTCTACTGTCGCAAATTTTAAATAAGCCAGGGATTGCCTTTTCTATAGTAAATTGTTCAAAAAATAATTTTTTACTGTCGCAAATGTTAATTACGCCAGGGATTGCCTTTTCTATAGTAAATTATTCAAAAAATAATTTTTTACTCTCGCAAATTTCAATTTCGCCAGGTAAATTTTTCACAAATTAATTTTTTACTGTCGCAAATTTTAAATACGCCAGGGATTGCCTTTTCAATAGTAAATTTCGCAAAAAATAATTTTATACTGTCGCAAATTTTAAGTGCGCCAGGGATTGTCTTTTCTATAGTAAATTATTCAAAAAATAATTTTTTACTGTCGCAAATTTTAATTGCGCCAGGGATTGCCTTTTCTACAGTAAATTTTTCAAAAAATAATTTTTTACTATCGCAAGTTTTAATTGCGCCAGGGATTGCCTTTTCTACAGTAAATTTTGCAAAAAATAATTTTTTACTGTCGCAAATTTTAAGTGCGCCAGGGATTGCCTTTTCTATAGTAAATTATTCAAAAAAAAAATTTATACTGTCGCAAATTTTAATTACGCCAGGGATTGCCTTTTCTATAGTAAATTATTCAAAAAATAATTTTTTACTGTCGCAAATTTTAAGTGCGCCAGGGATTGCCTTTTCTATAGTAAATTATTCAAAAAATAATTTTATACTGTCGCAAATTTTAATTACGCCAGGGATTGCCTTTTCTATAGTAAATTATTCAAAAAATAATTTTTTACTGTCGCAAATTTTAAGTGCGCCAGGGATTGCCTTTTCTATAGTAAATTATTCAAAAAATAAATTTCTACTGTCGCAAATTTTAATTACGCCAGGGATTGCCTTTTCTATAGTAAATTATTCAAAAAATAATTTTTTACTGTCGCAAATTTTAAGTGCGCCAGGGATTGCCTTTTCTATAGTAAATTATTCAAAAAATAATTTTTTACTGTCGCAAATTTTAAATACGCCAGGGATTGCCTTTTCTATAGTAAATTATTCAAAAAATAATTTTCTACTGTCGCAAATTTTAATTACGCCAGGGATTGCCTTTTCTATAGTAAATTATTCAAAAAATAATTTTCAACTGTCGCAAATTTTAATTACGCCAGGGATTGCCTTTTCTATGGTAAATTATTCAAAAAATAATTTTCTACTGTCGCAAATTTTAATTGCGCCAGGGATTGCCTTTTCTACAGTAAATTTTTCAAAAATTAATTTTTTACTGTCGCAAATTTTAAATACGCCAGGGATTGCCTTTTCTATAGTAAATTATTCAAAAAATAATTTTTCTACTGTCGCAAATTTTAAATACGCCAGGGATTGCCTTTTCTATAGTAAATTATTCAAAAAATAATTTTCTACTGTCGCAAATTTTAAATATCCCAGGGATTGCCTTTTCTATAGTAAATTATTCAAAAAATAATTTTTTACTCTCGCAAATTTTAAGTGCGCCAGGGATTGCCTTTTCTATAGTAAATTATTCAAAAAATAATTTTCTACTGTCGCAAATTTTAATTACGCCAGGGATTGACTTTTCTATAGTAAATTTTTCAAAAAATAATTTTCTACTGTCGCAAATTTTAAATATCCCAGGGATTGCCTTTTCTATAGTAAATTTCTCACAAATTAATTTCTTACTGTCGCAAATTTTAAATACTCCAGGGATTGCCTTTTCTATAGTAAATTATTCAAAAAATAATTTTCTACTGTCGCAAATTTTAATTGCGCCAGGGATTGCCTTTTCTACAGTAAATTTTTCAAAAATTAATTTTTTACTGTCGCAAATTTTAAATACGCCAGGGATTGCCTTTTCTTTAGTAAATTATTCAAAAAATAATTTTCTACTCTCGCAAATTTTAAATACGCCAAGGATTGCCTTTTCTATAGTAAATTATTCAAAAAATAATTTTCTACTGTCGCAAATTTTAAATATCCCAGGGATTGCCTTTTCTATAGTAAATAATTCAAAAAATAATTTTTTACTGTCGCAAATTTTAAGTGCGCCAGGGATTGCCTTTTCTATAGTAAATTATTCAAAAAATAATTTTCTACTGTCGCAAATTTTAATTACGCCAGGGATTGCCTTTTCTATAGTAAATTATTCAAAAAATAATTTTTTACTGTCGCAAATTTTAAGTGCGCCAGGGATTGCCTTTTCTATAGTAAATTATTCAAAAAATAATTTTTTACAGTCGCAAATTTTAAATACGCCAGGGATTGCCTTTTCTATAGTAAATTATTCGAAAAATAATTTTTTACTGTCGCAAATTTTAAGTGCGCCAGGGATTGCCTTTTCTATAGTAAATTATTCAAAAAATAATTTTTTACAGTCGCAAATTTTAAATACGCCAGGGATTGCCTTTTCTATAGTAAATTATTCAAAAAATAATTTTCTACTGTCGCAAATTTTAATTACGCCAGGGATTGCCTTTTCTATAGTAAATTATTCAAAAAATAATTTTTTACTGTCGCAAATTTTAAGTGCGCCAGGGATTGCCTTTTCTATAGTAAATTATTCAAAAAATTATTTTTTACAGTCGCAAATTTTAAATACGCCAGGGATTGCCTTTTCTATAGTAAATTATTCAAAAAATAATTTTCTACTGTCGCAAATTTTAATTACGCCAGGGATTGCCTTTTCTATAGTAAATTATTCAAAAAATAATTTTTTACTGTCGCAAATTTTAAGTGCGCCAGGGATTGCCTTTTCTATAGTAAATTATTCAAAAAATAATTTTCTACTGTCGCAAATTGTAATTGCGCCAGGGATTGCCTTTTCTATAATAAATTTTGCAAAAAATAATTTTATACTGTCGCAAATTTTAATTACGCCAGGGATTGCCTTTTCTATAGTAAATTATTCAAAAAATAATTTTTTACTGTCGCAAATTTTAATTACGCCAGGGATTGACTTTTCTATAGTAAATTTTTCAAAAAATAATTTTCTACTGTCGCAAATTTTAAATATCCCAGGGATTGCCTTTTCTATAGTAAATTTCTCACAAATTAATTTCTTACTGTCGCAAATTTTAAATACTCCAGGGATTGCCTTTTCTATAGTAAATTATTCAAAAAATAATTTTCTACTGTCGCAAATTTTAAATACGCCAGGGATTGCCTTTTCTATAGTAAATTATTCAAAAAATAATTTTCTACTGTCGCAAATTGTAATTGCGCCAGGGATTGCCTTTTCTATAATAAATTTTGCAAAAAATAATTTTATACTGTCGTAAATTTTAAATACGCCAGGGATTGCCTTTTCTATAGTAAATTATTCAAAAAATAATTTTCTACTGTCGCAAATTTTAATTACGCCAGGGATTGCCTTTTCTATAGTAAATTATTCAAAAAATAATTTTTTACTGTCGCAAATTTTAAGTGCGCCAGGGATTGCCTTTTCTATAGTAAATTATTCAAAAAATTATTTTTTACAGTCGCAAATTTTAAATACGCCAGGGATTGCCTTTTCTATAGTAAATTATTCAAAAAATAATTTTCTACTGTCGCAAATTTTAATTACGCCAGGGATTGCCTTTTCTATAGTAAATTATTCAAAAAATAATTTTTTACTGTCGCAAATTTTAAGTGCGCCAGGGATTGCCTTTTCTATAGTAAATTATTCAAAAAATAATTTTCTACTGTCGCAAATTGTAATTGCGCCAGGGATTGCCTTTTCTATAATAAATTTTGCAAAAAATAATTTTATACTGTCGCAAATTTTAATTACGCCAGGGATTGCCTTTTCTATAGTAAATTATTCAAAAAATAATTTTTTACTGTCGCAAATTTTAATTACGCCAGGGATTGACTTTTCTATAGTAAATTTTTCAAAAAATAATTTTCTACTGTCGCAAATTTTAAATATCCCAGGGATTGCCTTTTCTATAGTAAATTTCTCACAAATTAATTTCTTACTGTCGCAAATTTTAAATACTCCAGGGATTGCCTTTTCTATAGTAAATTATTCAAAAAATAATTTTCTACTGTCGCAAATTTTAAATACGCCAGGGATTGCCTTTTCTATAGTAAATTATTCAAAAAATAATTTTCTACTGTCGCAAATTGTAATTGCGCCAGGGATTGCCTTTTCTATAATAAATTTTGCAAAAAATAATTTTATACTGTCGTAAATTTTAATTACGCCAGGGATTGCCTTTTCTATAGTAAATTATTCAAGAAATAATTTTTTACTGTCGCAAATTTTAATTACGCCAGGGATTGCCTTTTCTATAGTAAATTATTCAAAAAATAATTTTCTACTGTTGCAAATTTTAATTACGCCAGGGATTGCCTTTTCTATAGTAAATTATTCAAAAAATAATTTTATAGTGTCGCAAATTTTAATTACGCCAGGGATTGCCTTTTCTATAGTAAATTTTGCAAAAAATAATTTTATACTGTCGCAAATTTTAAGTGCGCCAGGGATTGCCTTTTCTATAGTAAATTATTCAAAAAATAATTTTTTACTGTCGCAAATTTTAAGTGCGCCAGGGATTGCCTTTTCTATAGTAAATTATTCAAAAAATAATTTTTTACTGTCGCAAATTTTAAATATCCCAGAGATTGCCTTTTCTATAGTAAATTATTCAAAAAATAGTTTTCTACTGTCGCAAATTTTAATTACGCCAGGGATTGCCTTTTCTATAGTAAATTATTCAAAATTAATTTTTTAATGTCGCAAATTTTAAGTGCGCCAGGGATTGCCTTTTCTATAGTAAATTATTCAAAAAATAATTTTATACTGTCGAAAATTTTAATAACGCCAGGGTTGCCTTTTCTATAGTAAATTATTCAAAAAATAATTTTATACTGTCGCAAATTTTAAATACGCCAGGGATTGCCTTTTCTATAGTAAATTATTCAAAAAATAATTTTTTACTGTCGCAAATTTTAAGTGCGCCAGGGATTGCCTTTTCTATAGTAAATTTGTCAAAAAATAATTTTTTACTGTCGCAAATTTTAATTGCGCCAGGGATTGCCTTTTCTATAGTAAACTTTTCAAAAAATAATTTTCTACTGTCGCAAATTTTAATTGCGCCAGGGATTGCCTTTTCTATAGTAAATTATTCAAAAAATAATTTTCTACTGTCGCAAATTTTAAATATCCCAGGGATTGCCTTTTCTATAGTAAATTTCTCACAAATTAATTTCTTACTGTCGCAAATTTTAAATACGCCAGGGATTGCCTTTTCTATAGTAAATTATTCAAAAAATAATTTTCTACTGTCGCAAATTTTAAATACGCCAGGGATTGCCTTTTCTATAGTAAATTATTCAAGAAATAATTTTTTACTGTCGCAAATTTTAATTACGCCAGGGATTGCCTTTTCTATAGTAAATTATTCAAAAAATAATTTTCTACTGTTGCAAATTTTAATTACGCCAGGGATTGCCTTTTCTATAGTAAATTATTCAAAAAATAATTTTATACTGTCGCAAATTTTAATTACGCCAGGGATTGCCTTTTCTATAGTAAATTTTGCAAAATATAATTTTATACTGTCGCAAATTTTAATTGCGCCAGGGATTGCCTTTTCTATAGTAAACTTTTCAAAAAATAATTTTCTACTGTCGCAAATTTTAATTGCGCCAGGGATTGCCTTTTCTATAGTAAATTATTCAAAAAATAATTTTCTACTGTCGCAAATTTTAAATATCCCAGGGATTGCCTTTCTATAGTAAATTTCTCACAAATTAATTTCTTACTGTCGCAAATTTTAAATACGCCAGGGATTGCCTTTTCTATAGTAAATTATTCAAAAAATAATTTTCTACTGTCGCAAATTTTAAATACGCCAGGGATTGCCTTTTCTATAGTAAATTATTCAAAAAATAACTTTTTACAGTCGCAAATTTTAAATACGCCAGGGATTGCCTTTTCTATAGTAAATTATTCAAAAAATAATTTTCTACTGTCGCAAATTTTAATTACGCCAGGGATTGCCTTTTCTATAGTAAATTATTCAAAAAATAATTTTTTACTGTCGCAAATTTTAAGTGCGCCAGGGATTGCCTTTTCTATAGCAAATTATTCAAAAAATAATTTTTTACAGTCGCAAATTTTAAATACGCCAGGGATTGCCTTTTCTATAGTAAATTATTCAAAAAATAATTTTCTACTGTCGCAAATTTTAATTACGCCAGGGATTGCCTTTTCTATAGTAAATTATTCAAAAAATAATTTTTTACTGTCGCAAATTTTAAGTGCGCCAGGGATTGCCTTTTCTATAGTAAATTATTCAAAAAATAATTTTCTACTGTCGCAAATTGTAATTGCGCCAGGGATTGCCTTTTCTATAATAAATTTTGCAAAAAATAATTTTATACTGTCGCAAATTTTAATTACGCCAGGGATTGCCTTTTCTATAGTAAATTATTCAAAAAATAAATTTTTACTGTCGCAAATTTTAATTACGCCAGGGATTGACTTTTCTATAGTAAATTTTTCAAAAAATAATTTTCTACTGTCGCAAATTTTAAATATCCCAGGGATTGCCTTTTCTATAGTAAATTTCTCACAAATTAATTTCTTACTGTCGCAAATTTTAAATACTCCAGGGATTGCCTTTTCTATAGTAAATTATTCAAAAAATAATTTTCTACTGTCGCAAATTTTAAATACGCCAGGGATTGCCTTTTCTATAGTAAATTATTCAAAAAATAATTTTCTACTGTCGCAAATTGTAATTGCGCCAGGGATTGCCTTTTCTATAATAAATTTTGCAAAAAATAATTTTATACTGTCGCAAATTTTAATTACGCCAGGGATTGCCTTTTCTATAGTAAATTATTCAAGAAATAATTTTTTACTGTCGCAAATTTTAATTACGCCAGGGATTGCCTTTTCTATAGTAAATTATTCAAAAAATAATTTTCTACTGTTGCAAATTTTAATTACGCCAGGGATTGCCTTTTCTATAGTAAATTATTCAAAAAATAATTTTATAGTGTCGCAAATTTTAATTACGCCAGGGATTGCCTTTTCTATAGTAAATTTTGCAAAAAATAATTTTATACTGTCGCAAATTTTAAGTGCGCCAGAGATTGCCTTTTCTATAGTAAATTATTCAAAAAATAATTTTTTACTGTCGCAAATTTTAAGTGCGCCAGGGATTGCCTTTTCTATAGTAAATTATTCAAAAAATAATTTTTTACTGTCGCAAATTTTAAATATCCCAGGTATTGCCTTTTCTATAGTAAATTATTCAAAAAATAGTTTTCTACTGTCGCAAATTTTAATTACGCCAGGGATTGCCTTTTCTATAGTAAATTATTCAAAATTAATTTTTTAATGTCGCAAATTTTAAGTGCGCCAGGGATTGCCTTTTCTATAGTAAATTATTCAAAAAATAATTTTATACTGTCGAAAATTTTAATAACGCCAGGGATTGCCTTTTCTATAGTAAATTATTCAAAAAATAATTTTATACTGTCGCAAATTTTAAATACGCCAGGGATTGCCTTTTCTATAGTAAATTATTCAAAAAATAATTTTTTACTGTCGCAAATTTTAAGTGCGCCAGGGATTGCCTTTTCTATAGTAAATTTGTCAAAAAATAATTTTTTACTGTCGCAAATTTTAATTGCGCCAGGGATTGCCTTTTCTATAGTAAACTTTTCAAAAAATAATTTTCTACTGTCGCAAATTTTAATTGCGCCAGGGATTGCCTTTTCTATAGTAAATTATTCAAAAAATAATTTTCTACTGTCGCAAATTTTAAATATCCCAGGGATTGCCTTTTCTATAGTAAATTTCTCACAAATTAATTTCTTACTGTCGCAAATTTTAAATACGCCAGGGATTGCCTTTTCTATAGTAAATTATTCAAAAAATAATTTTCTACTGTCGCAAATTTTAAATACGCCAGGGATTGCCTTTTCTATAGTAAATTATTCAAGAAATAATTTTTTACTGTCGCAAATTTTAATTACGCCAGGGATTGCCTTTTCTATAGTAAATTATTCAAAAAATTATTTTCTACTGTTGCAAATTTTAATTACGCCAGGGATTGCCTTTTCTATAGTAAATTATTCAAAAAATAATTTTATACTGTCGCAAATTTTAATTACGCCAGGGATTGCCTTTTCTATAGTAAATTTTGCAAAATATAATTTTATACTGTCGCAAATTTTAATTGCGCCAGGGATTGCCTTTTCTATAGTAAACTTTTCAAAAAATAATTTTCTACTGTCGCAAATTTTAATTGCGCCAGGGATTGCCTTTTCTATAGTAAATTATTCAAAAAATAATTTTCTACTGTCGCAAATTTTAAATATCCCAGGGATTGCCTTTTCTATAGTAAATTTCTCACAAATTAATTTCTTACTGTCGCAAATTTTAAATACGCCAGGGATTGCCTTTTCTATAGTAAATTATTCAAAAAATAATTTTCTACTGTCGCAAATTTTAAATACGCCAGGGATTGCCTTTTCTATAGTAAATTATTCAAAAAATAATTTTTTACAGTCGCAAATTTTAAATACGCCAGGGATTGCCTTTTCTATAGTAAATTATTCAAAAAATAATTTTCTACTGTCGCAAATTTTAATTACGCCAGGGATTGCCTTTTCTATAGTAAATTATTCAAAAAATAATTTTTTACTGTCGCAAATTTTAAGTGCGCCAGGGATTGCCTTTTCTATAGTAAATTATTCAAAAAATAATTTTTTACAGTCGCAAATTTTAAATACGCCAGGGATTGCCTTTTCTATAGTAAATTATTCAAAAAATAAATTTTTACTGTCGCAAATTTTAATTACGCCAGGGATTGACTTTTCTATAGTAAATTTTTCAAAAAATAATTTTCTACTGTCGCAAATTTTAAATATCCCAGGGATTGCCTTTTCTATAGTAAATTTCTCACAAATTAATTTCTTACTGTCGCAAATTTTAAATACTCCAGGGATTGCCTTTTCTATAGTAAATTATTCAAAAAATAATTTTCTACTGTCGCAAATTTTAAATACGCCAGGGATTGCCTTTTCTATAGTAAATTATTCAAAAAATAATTTTCTACTGTCGCAAATTGTAATTGCGCCAGGGATTGCCTTTTCTATAATAAATTTTGCAAAAAATAATTTTATACTGTCGCAAATTTTAATTACGCCAGGGATTGCCTTTTCTATAGTAAATTATTCAAGAAATAATTTTTTACTGTCGCAAATTTTAATTACGCCAGGGATTGCCTTTTCTATAGTAAATTATTCAAAAAATAATTTTCTACTGTTGCAAATTTTAATTACGCCAGGGATTGCCTTTTCTATAGTAAATTATTCAAAAAATAATTTTATAGTGTCGCAAATTTTAATTACGCCAGGGATTGCCTTTTCTATAGTAAATTTTGCAAAAAATAATTTTATACTGTCGCAAATTTTAAGTGCGCCAGAGATTGCCTTTTCTATAGTAAATTATTCAAAAAATAATTTTTTACTGTCGCAAATTTTAAGTGCGCCAGGGATTGCCTTTTCTATAGTAAATTATTCAAAAAATAATTTTTTACTGTCGCAAATTTTAAATATCCCAGGGATTGCCTTTACTATAGTAAATTATTCAAGAAATAATTTTTTACTGTCGCACATTTTAAGTGCGCCAGGGATTGCCTTTTCTATAGTAAATTATTCAAAAAATAGTTTTCTACTGTCGCAAATTTTAATTACGCCAGGGATTGCCTTTTCTATAGTAAATTATTCAAAATTAATTTTTTAATGTCGCAAATTTTAAGTGCGCCAGGGATTGCCTTTTCTATAGTAAATTATTCAAAAAATAATTTTATACTGTCTAAAATTTTAATAACGCCAGGGATTGCCTTTTCTATAGTAAATTATTCTAAAAATAATTTTATACTGTCGCAAATTTTAAATACGCCAGGGATTGCCTTTTCTATAGTAAATTATTCAAAAAATAATTTTTTACTGTCGCAAATTTTAAGTGCGCCAGGGATTGCCTTTTCTATAGTAAATTTGTCAAAAAATAATTTTTTACTGTCGCAAATTTTAAGTGCGCCAGGGATTGCCTTTTCTATAGTAAATTTGTCAAAAAATAATTTTTTACTGTCGCAAATTTTAATTGCGCCAGGGATTGCCTTTTATACAGTAAATTTTTCAAAAAATAATTTTTTACTATCGCAAGTTTTAATTGCGCCAGGGATTGCCTTTTCTACAGTAAATTTTGCAAAAAATAATTTTTTACTGTCGCAAATTTTAATTGCGCCAGGGATTGCCTTTTCTATAGTAAACTTTTCAAAAAATAATTTTCTACTGTCGCAAATTTTAATTGCGCCAGGGATTGCCTTTTCTATAGTAAATTATTCAAAAAATAATTTTCTACTCTCGCAAATTTTAAATATCCCAGGGATTGCCTTTTCTATAGTAAATTTCTCACAAATTAATTTCTTACTGTCGCAAATTTTAAATACGCCAGGGATTGCCTTTTCTATAGTAAATTATTCAAAAAATTATTTTCTACTGTCGCAAATTTTAAATACGCCAGGGATTGCCTTTTCTATAGTAAATTATTCAAGAAATAATTTTTTACTGTCGCAAATTTTAATTACGCCAGGGATTGCCTTTTCTATAGTAAATTATTCACAAAATAATTTTCTACTGTTGCAAATTTTAATTACGCCAGGGATTGCCTTTTCTATAGTAAATTATTCAAAAAATAATTTTATACTGTCGCAAATTTTAATTACGCCAGGGATTGCCTTTCCTATAGTAAATTTTGCAAAATATAATTTTATACTGTCGCAAATTTTAAGTGCGCCAGGGATTGCCTTTTCTATAGTAAATTATTCAAAAAATAATTTTTTACTGTCGCAAATTTTAAGTGCGCCAGGGATTGCCTTTTCTATAGTAAATTATTCAAAAAATAATTTTTTACTGTCGCAAATTTTAAATATCCCAGGGATTGCCTTTTCTATAGTAAATTATTCAAAAAATAGTTTTCTACTGTCGAAAATTTTAATTACGCCAGGGATTGCCTTTTCTATAGTAAATTATTCAAAATAAATTTTTTACTGTCGCAAATTTTAAGTGCCCCAGGGATTGCCTTTTCTATAGTAAATTATTCAAAAAATAATTTTATACTGTCGAAAATTTTAATAACGCCAGGGATTGCCTTTTCTATAGTAAATTATTCAAAAAATAATTTTATACTGTCGCAAATTTTAAATACGCCAGGGATTGCATTTCTATAGTAAATTATTCAAAAAATAATTTTTTACTGTCGCAAATTTTAAGTGCGCCAGGGATTGCCTTTTCTATAGTAAATTTGTCAAAAAATAATTTTTTACTATCGCAAGTTTTAATTGCGCCAGGGATTGCCTTTTCTATAGTAAATTATTCCAAAAATAATTTTTTACTGTCGCAAATTTTAATTGCGCCAGGGATTGCCTTTTCTACAGTAAATTTTTCAAAAAATAAATTTTTAATATCGCAAGTTTTAATTGCGCCAGGGATTGCCTTTTCTACAGTAAATTTTGCAAAAAATAATTTTTTACTGTCGCAAATTTTAATTGCGCCAGGGATTGCCTTTTCTATAGTAAACTTTTCAAAAAATAATTTTCTACTGTCGCAAATTTTAATTGCGCCAGGGATTGCCTTTTCTATAGTAAATTATTCAAAAAATAATTTTCTACTGTCGCAAATTTTAAATATCCCAGGGATTGCCTTTTCTATAGTAAATTATTCAAAAAATAATTTTTTACTGTCGCAAATTTTAATTACGCCAGGGATTGCCTTTTCTATAGTAAATTATTCAAAAAATAATTTTTTACTGTGGCAAATTTTAATTGCGCCAGGGATTGCCTTTTCTATAGTAAATTATTCAAAAAATAATTTTTTACTGTCGCAAATTTTAAGTGCGCCAGGGATTGCCTTTTATATAGTAAATTTTTCAAAAAATAATTTTTTACTGTCGCAAATTTTAAATATCCCAGGGATTGCCTTTTCTATAGCAAATTTCTCACAAAATAATTTTTTAATTACGCCAGGGATTGCCTTTTCTATAGTAAATTATTCAAAAAATAATTTTATACTGTCGCAAATTTTTAGTGCGCCAGGAATTGCCTTTTCTATAGTAAATTATTCAAAAAATAATTTTTTACTGTCGCAAATTTTAATTACGCCAGGGATTGCCTTTTCTATAGTAAATTATTCAAAAAATAATTTTTTACTGTCGCAAATTTTAAGTGCGCCAGGGATTGCCTTTTCTATAGTAAATTATTCAAAAAATTATTTTATACTGTCGCAAATTTTAATTACGCCAGGGATTGCCTTTTCTATAGTAAATTATTCAAAAAATAATTTTATACTGTCGCAAATTTTAATTGCGCCAGGGATTGCCTTTTCTACAGTAAATTTTGCAAAAAATAATTTTTTACTGTCGCAAATTTTAATTGCGCCAGGGATTGCCTTTTCTATAGTAAACTTTTCAAAAAATAATTTTCTACTGTCGCAAATTTTAATTGCGCCAGGGATTGCCTTTTCTATAGTAAATTATTCAAAAAAAAAATTTCTACTGTCGCAAATTTTAAATATCCCAGGGATTGCCTTTTCTATAGTAAATTATTCAAAAAATAATTTTCTACTGTCGCAAATTTTAATTACGCCAGGGATTGCCTTTTCTATAGTAAATTATTCAAAAAATAATTTTATACTGTCGCAAATTTTAATTACGCCAGGGATTGCCTTTTCTATAGTAAATTATTCAAAAAATAATTTTATCCTGTCGCAAATTTTAATTACGCCAGGGATTGCCTTTTCTATAGTAAATTATTCAAAAAATATTTTTTTACTCTCGCAAATTTCAATTTCGCCAGGTAAATTTTTCAAAATATTAATTTTTTACTGTCGCAAATTTTAAATTCGCCAGGGATTGCCTTTTCAATAGTAAATTATTCAAAAAATAATTTTATACTGTCGCAAATTTTAATTACGCCTGGGATTGCCTTTTCTATAGTAAATTATTCAAAAAATAATTTTTTACTGTCGAAAATTTTAAATACGCCAGGGATTGCCCTTTCTTTAGTAAATTATTCAAAAAATAATTTTTTACTGTCGCAAATTTTAATTACGCCAGGGATTGCCTTTTCTATAGTAAATTTTTCAAAAAATAATTTTTTACTGTCGCAAATTTTAAATATCCCAGGGATTGCCTTTTCTATAGTAAATTTCTCACAAATTAATTTCTTACTGTCGCAAATTTTAAATACGCCAGGGATTGCCTTTTCTATAGTAAATTATTCAAAAAATAATTTTCTACTGTCGCAAATTTTAAATAAGCCAGGGATTGCCTTTTCTATAGTAAATTGTTCAAAAAATAATTTTTTACTGTCGCAAATGTTAATTACGCCAGGGATTGCCTTTTCTATAGTAAATTATTCAAAAAATAATTTTTTACTCTCGCAAATTTCAATTTCGCCAGGTAAATTTTTCACAAATTAATTTTTTACTGTCGCAAATTTTAAATACGCCAGGGATTGCCTTTTCAATAGTAAATTTTGCAAAAAATAATTTTATACTGTCGCAAATTTTAAGTGCGCCAGGGATTGTCTTTTCTATAGTAAATTATTCAAAAAATAATTTTTTACTGTCGCAAATTTTAATTGCGCCAGGGATTGCCTTTTCTATAGTAAACTTTTCAAAAAATAATTTTCTACTGTCGCAAATTTTAATTGCTCCAGGGATTGCCTTTTCTATAGTAAATTATTCAAAAAATAATTTTCTACTCTCGCAAATTTTAAATATCCCAGGGATTGCCTTTTCTATAGTAAATTATTCAAAACATAATTTTTTACTGTCGCAAATTTTAATTACGCCAGGGATTGGCTTTTCTATAGTAAATTATTCAAAAAATAATTTTTTACTGTCGCAAATTTTAATTGCGCCAGGGATTGCCTTTTCTATAGTAAATTTTCCAAAAAATAATTTTTACTGTTGCAAATTTTAAATATCCCAGGGATTGCCTTTTCTATAGTAAATTTCTCACAAAATAATTTTTTACTGTCGCAAATTTTAATTACGCCAGGGATTGCCTTTTCTATAGTAAATTATTCAAAAAATAATTTTATACTGTCGCAAATTTTAAGTGCGCCAGGGATTGCCTTTTCTATAGTAAATTATTCAAAAAATAATTTTATACTGTCGCAAATTTTAAGTGCGCCAGGGATTGCCTTTTCTATAGTAAATTATTCAAAAAATAATTTTTTACTCTCGCAAATTTTAATTGCGCCAGGGATTGCCTTTTCTACAGTAAATTTTTCAAAAAATTATTTTTTACTGTCGCAAATGTTAATTACGCCAGGGATTGCCTTTTCTATAGTAAATTATTCAAAAAATAATTTTTTACTCTCGCAAATTTCAATTTCGCCAGGTAAATTTTTCACAAATTAATTTTTTACTGTCGCAAATTTTAAATACGCCAGGGATTGCCTTTTCAATAGTAAATTATTCAAAAAATAATTTTTTACTGTCGCATATTTTAAGTGCGCCAGGGATTGCCTTTTCTATAGTAAATTTTCCAAAAAATAATTTTTACTGTTGCAAATTTTAAATATCCCAGGGATTGCCTTTTCTATAGTAAATTTCTCACAAAATAATTTTTTACTGTCGCAAATTTTAATTACGCCAGGGATTGCCTTTTCTATAGTAAATTATTCAAAAAATAATTTTATACTGTCGCAAATTTTAAGTGCGCCAGGGATTGCCTTTTCTATAGTAAATTATTCAAAAAATAATTTTATACTGTCGCAAATTTTAATTACGCCAGGGATTGCCTTTTCTATAGTAAATTATTCAAAAAATAATTTTTTACTGTCGCAAATTTTAATTTCGCCAGGGATTGCCTTTTCTATAGTAAATTATTCAAAAAATAATTTTTTACTGTCGCAAATTTTAAGTGCGCCCGGGATTGCCTTTTCTATAGTAAATTATTCAAAAAATAATTTTATACTGTCGCAAATTTTAAGTGCGCCAGGGATTGCCTTTTCTATAGTAAATTATTCAAAAAATAATTTTTTACTGTCGCAAATTTTAATTGCGCCAGGGATTGCCTTTTCTACAGTAAATTTTTCAAAAAATTATTTTTTACTATCGCAAGTTTTAATTGCGCCAGGGATTGCCTTTTCTACAGTAAATTTTGCAAAAAATAATTTTTTACTGTCGCAAATTTTAATTGCGCCAGGGATTGCCTTTTCTATAGTAAACTTTTCAAAAAATAATTTTCTACTGTCGCAAATTTTAATTGCGCCAGGGATTGCCTTTTCTATAGTAAATTATTCACAAAATAATTTTCTACTGTCGCAAATTTTAAATATCCCAGGGATTGCTTTTTCTATAGTAAATTATTCAAAAAATAATTTTCTACTGTCGCAAATTTTAATTACGCCAGGGATTGCCTTTTCTATAGTAAATTATTCAAAAAATAATTTTATACTGTCGCAAATTTTAATTACGCCAGGGATTGCCTTTTCTATAGTAAATTATTCAAAAAATAATTTTATACTGTCGCAAATTTTAATTACGCCAGGGATTGCCATTTCTATAGTAAATTATTCAAAAAATAATTTTTTACTCTAGCAAATTTCAATTTCGCCAGGTAAATTTTTCAAAATAATAATTTTTAACTGTCGCAAATTTTAATTACGCCAGGGAATGCCTTTTCTATAGTAAATTATTCAAAAAATAATTTTATACTGTCGCAAATTTTAATTACGCCAGGGATTGCCTTTTCTATAGTAAATTATTCAAAAAATAATTTTTTACTGTCGAAAATTTTAAATACGCCAGGGATTGCCTTTTTCTATAGTAAATTATTCAAAAACTAATTTTTTACTGTCGCGAATTTTAATTACGCCAGGGATTGCCTTTTCTATAGTAAATTTTTCAAAAAATAATTTTTTACTGTCGCAAATTTTAAATATCCCAGGGATTGCCTTTTCTATAGTAAATTTCTCACAAATTAATTTCTTACTGTCGCAAATTTTATATACGCCAGGGATTGCCTTTTCTATAGTAAATTATTCAAAAAATAATTTTCTACTGTCGCAAATTTTAAATACGCCTTTTCTATAGTAAATTATTCAAAAAATAATTTTTTACTGTCGCAAATTTTAATTACGCCAGGGATTGCCTTTTCTATAGTAAATTATTCAAAAAATAATTTTATACTGTCGCAAATTTTAAGTGCGCCAGGGATTGACTTTTCTATAGTAAATTATTCAAAAAATAATTTTTTACTGTCGCAAATTTCAATTTCGACAGGTAAATTTTTCAAAAAATAATTTTCTACTGTCGCAAATTTTAAATACGCCAGGGATTGCCTTTTCTATAGTAAATTATTCCAAAAATAATTTTTTACTGTCGAAAATTTTAAATACGCCAGGGATTGCCTTTTCTATAGTAAATTATTCAAAAACTAATTTTTTACTGTCGCAAATTTTAATTTCGCCAGGGATTGCCTCTTCTACAGTAAATTTTTCAAAAACTAATTTTCTACTGTCGCAAATTTTAAATATCTCAGGGATTGCCTTTTCTATAGTAAATTATTCAAAAAATAATTTTTTACTGTCGCAAATTTTAAGTGCGCCAGGGATTGCCTTTTCTATAGTAAATTATTCAAAAAATAATTTTCTACTGTCGCAAATTTTAACTACGCCAGGGATTGCCTTTTCTATAGTAAATTATTCAAAAAATAATTTTTTACTGTCGCAAATTATAATTACGCCAGGGATTACCTTTTCTATAGTAAATTATTCAAAAAATAATTTTATACTGTCGCAAATTTTAAGTGCGCCAGGGATTGCCTTTTCTATAGTAAATTATTCAAAAAATAATTTTTTACTGTCGCAAATTTTAATTACGCCAGGGATTGCCTTTTCTATAGTAAATTATTCAAAAAATAATTTTCTACTGTCGCAAATTTTAATTACGCCAGGGATTGCCTTTTCTATAGTAAATTATTCAAAAAATAATTTTATGCTGTCGCAAATTTTAATTACGCCCGGGATTGCCTTTTCTATAGTAAGTTATTCAAAAAATAATTTTCTACTGTCGCAAATTTTAATTACGCCAGGGATTGCCTTTTCTATAGTAAATTATTCAAAATATAATTTTATACTGTCGCAAATTTTAATTACGCCAGGGATTGCCTTTTCTATAGTAAATTATACAAAAAATAATTTTCTACTGTCGCAAATTTTAATTACGCCAGGGATTGCCTTTTCTATAGTAAATTATTCAAAAAATAATTTTATACTGTCGCAAATTTTAATTACGCCAGGGATTGCCTTTTCTATAGTAAATTATTCAAAAAATAATTTTCTACTGTCGCAAATTTTAATTACGCCAGGGATTGCCTTTTCTATAGTAAATTATTCAAAAAATAATTTTATACTGTCGCAAATTTTAAGTGCGCCAGGGATTGCCTTTTCTATAGTAAATTATTCAAAAAATAATTTTTTACTGTCGCAAATTTTAAATATCCCAGGGACTGCCTTTTCTATAGTAAATTTCTCACAAAATAATTTTATACTGTCGCAAATTTTAAATACGCCAGAGATTGCCTTTTCTACAGTAAATTATTCAAAAAATAATTTTCTACTGTCGCAAATTTTAATTACGCCAGGGATTGCCTTTTCTATAGTAAATTATTCAAAAAATAATTTTTTACTGTCGCAAATTTTAATTGCGCCAGGGATTGCCTTTTCTATAGTAAATTATTCAAAAAATAATTTTCTACTGTCGCAAATTTTAATTGCGCCAGGGATTGCCTTTTCTATAGTAAATTATTCAAAAAATAATTTTATACTGTCGCAAATTTTAAGTGCGCCAGGGATTGCCTTTTCTATAGTAAATCTCTCACAAAATAATTTTTTACTGTCGCAAATTTTAATTACGCCAGGGATTGCCTTTTCTATAGTAAATTATTCAAAAAATAATTTTTTACTCTCGCAAATTTTAAGTGCGCCAGGGATTGCCTTTTCTATAGTAAATTATTCAAAAAATAATTTTATACTGTCGCAAATTTTAAGTGCGCCAGGGATTGCCTTTTCTATAGTAAATTATTCAAAAAATAATTTTTTACTGTCGCAAATTTTAAATATCCCAGGGATTGCCTTTTCTATAGTAAATTTCTCACAAAATAATTTTATACTGTCGCAAATTTTAAATAAGCCTGGGATTGCCTTTTCTACAGTAAATTATTCAAAAAATAATTTTCTACTGTCGCAAATTTTAATTACGCCAGGGTTTGCCTTTTCTATAGTAAATTATTCAAAAAATAATTTTTTACTGTCGCAAATTTTAATTGCGCCAGGGATGGATTGCCTTTTCTATAGTAAATTATTCAAAAAATAATTTTCTACTGTCGCAAATTTTAATTGCGCCAGGGATTGCCTTTTCTATAGTAAATTATTCAAAAAATAATTTTATACTGTCGCAAATTTTAAGTGCGCCAGGGATTGCCTTTTCTATAGTAAATTATTCAAAAAATAATTTTTTACTGTCGCAAATTTTAAATACGCCAGGGATTGCCTTTTCTATAGTAAATTATTCAAAAAATAATTTTCTACTGTCGCAAATTTTAATTACGCCAGGGATTGCCTTTTCTATAGTAAATTATTCAAAAAATAATTTTTTACTGTCGCAAATTTTAAGTGCGCCAGGGATTGCCTTTTCTATAGTAAATTATTCAAAAAATAATTTTCTACTGTCGCAAATTTTAATTACGCCAGGGATTGCCTTTTCTATAGTAAATTATTCAAAAAATAATTTTCTACTGTCGCAAATTTTAATTACGCCAGGGATTCCCTTTTCTATAGTAAATTATTCAAAAAATAATTTTTTACTGTCGCAAATTTTAAGTGCGCCAGGGATTGCCTTTTCTATAGTAAATTATTCAAAAAATAATTTTTTACTGTCGCAAATTTTAAGTGCGCCAGGGATTGCCTTTTCTATAGTAAATTATTCAAAAAATAATTTTCTACTGTCGCAAATTTTAATTACGCCAGGGATTGCCTTTTCCATAGTAAATTAATCAACAAATAATTTTTTACTGTCGCAAATTTTAATTGAGCCAGGGATTGCCTTTTCTATAGTAAATTATTCAAAAAATAATTTTTTACTGTCGCAAATTTTAATTGCGCCAGGGATTGCCTTTTCTACAGTAAATTTTTCAAAATATTAATTTTTTATTGTCGAAAATTTTAATTACGCCAGGGATTGCGTTTTCTATAGTAAATTTTGCAAAAAATAATTTTTTACTGTCGCAAATTTTAAGTGCGCCAGGGATTGCCTCTTCTATAGTAAATTATTCAAAAAATAATTTTCTACTGTCGCAAATTTTAATTACGCCAGGGATTGCCTTTTCTATAGTAAATTATTCAAAAAATAATTTTTTACTGTCGCAAATTTTAATTGCGCCAGGGATTGCCTTTTCTATAGTAAATTATTCAAAAAATAATTTTTTACTGTCGCAAATTTTAATTGCGCCAGGGATTGCCTTTTCTACAGTAAATTTTTCAAAATATTAATTTTTTACTGTCGAAAATTTTAATTACGCCAGGGATTGCCTTTTCTATAGTAAATTTTGCAAAAAATAATTTTATACTGTCGCAAATTTTAATTACGCCAGTGATTGCCTTTTCTATAGTAAATTATTCAAAAAATAATTTTCTACTGTCGCAAATTTTAATTACGCCAGGGATTGCCTTTTCTATAGTAAATTATTCAAAAAATAATTTTTTACTGTCGCAAATTTTAAGTGCGCCAGGGATTGCCTTTTCTATAGTAAATTATTCTAAAAATAATTTTCCACTGTCGCAAATTTTAATTACGCCAAGGATTGCCTTTTCCATAGTAAATTATTCAACAAATAATTTTTTACTGTCGCAAATTTTAATTGCGCCAGAGATTGCCTTTTCTATAGTAAATTATTCAAAAAATAATTTTTTACTGTCGCAAATTTTAATTGCGCCTGGGATTGCCTTTTCTACAGTAAAGTTTTCAAAATATTAATTTTTTACTGTCGAAAATTTTAATTACGCCAGGGATTGCCTTTTCTATATTAAATTTTGCAAAAAATAATTTTTTACTGTCGCAAATTTTAATTACGCCAGGGATTGCCTTTTCTACAGTAAATTTTTCAAAAAATAATTTTTTACTGTCGCAAATTTTAATTGCGCCAGGGATTGTCTTTTCTATAGTAAATTATTCAAAAAATAATTTTTTACTGTCGCAAATTTTAAATATCCCAGGGATTGCCTTTTCTATAGTAAATTTCTCACAAAATAATTTTATACTGTCGCAAATTTTAAATACGCCAGGGATTGCCTTTTCTACAGTAAATTATTCAAAAAATAATTTTCTACTGTCGCAAATTTTAATTACGCCAGGGATTGCCTTTTCTATAGTAAATTATTCAAAAAATAATTTTTTACTGTCGCAAATTTTAATTGCGCCAGGGATTGCCTTTTCTATAGTAAATTATTCAAAAAATAATTTTCTACTGTCGCAAATTTTAATTGCGCCAGGGATTGCCTTTTCTATAGTAAATTATTCAAAAAATAATTTTATACTGTCGCAAATTTTAAGTGCCCCAGGGATTGCCTTTTCTATAGTAAATCTCTCACAAAATAATTTTTTACTGTCGCAAATTTTAATTACGCCAGGGATTACCTTTTCTATAGTAAATTATTCAAAAAATAATTTTTTACTCTCGCAAATTTTAAGTGCGCCAGGGATTGCCTTTTCTATAGTAAATTATTCAAAAAATAATTTTATAGTGTCGCAAATTTTAAGTGCGCCAGGGATTGCCTTTTCTATAGTAAATTATTCAAAAAATAATTTTTTACTGTCGCAAATTTTAAATATCCCAGGGATTGCCTTTTCTATAGTAAATTTCTCACAAAATAATTTTATACTGTCGCAAATTTTAAATAAGCCTGGGATTGCCTTTTCTACAGTAAATTATTCAAAAAATAATTTTCTACTGTCGCAAATTTTAATTACGCCAGGGTTTGCCTTTTCTATAGTAAATTATTCAAAAAATAATTTTTTACTGTCGCAAATTTTAATTGCGCCAGGGATGGATTGCCTTTTCTATAGTAAATTATTCAAAAAATAATTTTCTACTGTCGCAAATTTTAATTGCGCCAGGGATTGCCTTTTCTATAGTAAATTATTCAAAAAATAATTTTATACAGTCGCAAATTTTAAGTGCGCCAGGGATTGCCTTTTTTATAGTAAATTATTCAAAAAATAATTTTTTACTGTCGCAAATTTTAAATACGCCAGGGATTGCCTTTTCTATAGTAAATTATTCAAAAAATAATTTTCTACTGTCGCAAATTTTAATTACGCCAGGGATTGCCTTTTCTATAGTAAATTATTCAAAAAATAATTATTTACTGTCGCAAATTTTAAGTGCGCCAGGGATTGCCTTTTCTATAGTAAATTATTCAAAAAATAATTTTCTACTGTCGCAAATTTTAATTACGCCAGGGATTGCCTTTTCTATAGTAAATTATTCAAAAAATAATTTTCTACTGTCGCAAATTTTAATTACGCCAGGGATTCCCTTTTCTATAGTAAATTATTCAAAAAATAATTTTTTACTGTCGAAAATTTTAAGTGCGCCAGGGATTGCCTTTTCTATAGTAAATTATTCAAAAAATAATTTTTTACTGTCGCAAATTTTAAGTGCGCCAGAGATTGCCTTTTCTATAGTAAATTTTTCAAAAAATAATTTTCTACTGTCGCAAATTTTAATTACGCCAGGGATTGCCTTTTCTATAGTAAATTATTCAAAAAATAATTTTATACTGTCGCAAATTTTAAGTGCGCCAGGGATTGCCTTTTCTATAGTAAATTATTCAAAAAATAATTTTTTACTGTCGCAAATTTTAAATACGCCAGGGATTGCCTTTTCTATAGTAAATTATTCAAAAAATAATTTTTTACTGTCGCAAATTTTAAGTGCGCCAGCGATTGCCTTTTCTATAGTAAATTTTTTAAAAAAAAATTTTCTACTGTCGCAAATTTTAATTGCGCCAGGGATTGCCTTTTCTACAGTAAATTTTTCAAAAATTAATTTTATACTGTCGAAAATTTTAATTGCGCCAGGGATTGCCTATTCTATAGTAAATTATTCAAAAAATAATTTTCAACTGTCGAAAATTTTAATTACGCCAGGGATTGCCTTTTCTTTAGTAAATTATTCAAAAAATAATATTTTACTGTCGCAAATTTTAAGTGCGCCAGGGATTGCCTTTTCTATAGTAAATTATTCAAAAACTAATTTTATACTGTCGCAAATTTTAATTACGCCAGGGATTGCCTTTTCTATAGTAAATTATTCAAAAAATAATTTTTTACTGTCGCAAATTTTAAGTGCGCCAGGGATTGCCTTTTCTATAGTAAATTATTCAAAAAATAATTTTCTACTGTCGCAAATTTTAATTACGCCAGGGATTGCCTTTTCTATAGTAAATTATTCAAAAAATAATTTTCTACTGTCGCAAATTTTAATTATGCCAGGGATTCCCTTTTCTATAGTAAATTATTCAAAAAATAATTTTTTACTGTCGCAAATTTTAAGTGC
>CAWVNZ010002940.1:0-27678 GCA_963930735.1 Dioctria linearis
CCCTGGCGTAATTAAAATTTGCGACAGTATAAAATTATTTTTTGAATAATTTACTATAGAAAAGGCAATCCCTGAGATATTTAAAATTTGCGACAGTAAAAAATTATTTTTTGAATAATTTACTATAGAAAAGGCAATCCCTGGCGTAATTAAAATTTGCGACAGTAGAAAATTATTTTTTGAATAATTTACTATAGAAAAGGCAATCCCTGGCGTAATTAAAATTTGCGACTGTAGAAAATTATTTTTTGAATAATTTACTATAGAAAAGGCAATCCCTGGCGTAATTAAAATTTGCGACTGTTGAAAATTATTTTTTGAATAATTTACTATAGAAAAGGCAATCCCTGGCGTAATTACAATTTGCGACTGTAGAAAATTATTTTTTGAATAATTTACTATAGAAAAGGCAATCCCTGGCGTAATTGAAATTTGCGACAGTTGAAAATTATTTTTTGAATAATTTACTATAGAAAAGGCAATCCCTGGCGTAATTAAAAATTTGCGACAGTATAAAATTATTTTTTGAATAATTTACTATAGAAAAGGCAATCCCTGGCGTAATTAAAATTTGCGACAGTAGAAAATTATTTTTTGAATAATTTACTATAGAAAAGGCAAATCCCTGGCGTAATTAAAAATTTGCGACAGTAGAAAATTATTTTTTGAATAATTTACTATAGAAAAGGCAATCCCTGGCGTAATTAAAATTTGCGACTGTAGAAAATTATTTTTTGAATAATTTACTATAGAAAAGGCGATCCCTGGCGTAATTAAAATTTGCGACAGTTGAAAATTATTTTTTGAAATGTTTACTATAGAAAAGGCAATCCCTGACGCAATTAAAATTTGCCACAGTAAAAAATTATTTTTTGAATAATTTACTATAGAAAAGGCAATCCCTGGCGTAATTAAAATTTGCGACAGTTGAAAATTATTTTTTGAATAATTTACTATAGAAAAGGCAATCGCTGGCGTAATTAAAATTTGCGACAGTAAAAAATTATTTTTTGAATAATTTACTAAAGAAAAGGCAATCCCTGGCGTAATTAAAATTTGCGACAGTATAAAATTATTTTTTGAATAATTTACTATAGAAAAGGCAATCCCTGGCGTAATTAAAATTTGCGACAGTAGAAAATTATTTTTTGAATAATTTACTATAGAAAAGGCAATCCCTGGCGTAATTAAAATTTGCGACAGTAAAAAATTATTTTTTGAATAATTTACTATAGAAAAGGCAATCTCTGGCGTAATTAAAATTTGCGACAGTTGAAAATTATTTTTTGAATAATTTACTATAGAAAAGGCAATCCCTGGCGGATTTGAAATTTGCGACAGTAGAAAATTATTTTTTGAATAATTTACTATAGTAAAGGCAATCCTGGCGTATTTAAAATTTGCGACAGTAAAAAAAATTTTTTTGCAAAATTTACTATAGAAAAGGCAATCCCTGGCGTAATTAAAATTTGCGACAGTTGAAAATTATTTTTTGAATAATTTACTATAGAAAAGGCAATCCCTGGCGTAATTAAAATTTGCGACAGTAGAAAATTATTTTTTGAATAATTTACTATAGAAAAGGCAATCCCTGGCGCAATTAAAATTTGCGACAGTTGAAAATTATTTTTTGAATAATTTACTATAGAAAAGGCAATCCCTGGCGCAATTAAAATTTGCGACAGTTGAAAATTATTTTTTGAATAATTTACTATAGAAAAGGCAATCCCTGGCGCAATTAAAATTTGCGACAGTTGAAAATTATTTTTTGCATAATTTACTATAGAAAAGGCAATCCCTGGCGTAATTAACATTTGCGACAGTTGAAAATTATTTTTTGAATAATTTACTATAGAAAAGGCAATCCCTGGCGCAATTAAAATTTGCGACAGTATAAAATTATTTTTTGAATAATTTACTATAGAAAAGGCAATCCCTGGCGTAATTAAAATTTGCGACAGTTGAAAATTATTTTTTGAATAATTTACTATAGAAAAGGCAATCCCTGGCGAAATTAAAATTTGCGACAGTAGAAAATTATTTTTTGAATAATTTACTATAGAAAAGGCAATCCCTGGCGCAATTAAAATTTGCGACAGTTGAAAATTATTTTTTGAATAATTTACTATAGAAAAGGCAATCCCTGGCGTAATTAAAATTTGCGACAGTTGAAAATTATTTTTTGAATAATTTACTATAGAAAAGGCAATCCCTGGCGGATTTGAAATTTGCGACAGTTGAAAATTATTTTTTGAATAATTTACTATAGAAAAGGCAATCCCTGGCGCAATTAAAATTTGCGACAGTAATAAATTAATTTGTGAGAAATTTACTATAGAAAAGGCAATCCCTGGTATATTTAAAATTTGCGACAGTTGAAAATTATTTTTTGAATAATTTACTATAGAAAAGGCAATCCCTGGCGTAATTAAAATTTGCGACAGTAGAAAATTATTTTTTGAATAATTTACTATAGAATAGGCAATGCCTGGCGTAATTAAAATTTGCGACAGTAGAAAATTATTTTTTGAATAATTTACTAGAGAAAAGGCAATCCCTGGCCGATTTGAAATTTGCGACAGTTGAAACTTATTTTTTGAATAATTTACTATAGAAAAGGCAATCCCTGGCGTAATTAAAATTTGCGACAGTTGAAAATTATTTTTTGAATAATTTACTATAGAAAAGACAATCCCTGGCGTAATTAAAATTTGCGACAGTTGAAAATTATTTTTGGAATAATTTACTATAGAAAAGGAAATCCCTGGCGTAATTAAAATTTGCGACAGTAGAAAATTATTTTTTGAATAATTTACTATAGAAAAGGCAATCCCTGGCGCAATTAAAATTTGCGACAGTTGAAAATTATTTTTTGAATAATTTACTATAGAAAAGGCTATCCTTGGCGTAATTAAAATTTGCGACAGTAGAAAATTATTTTTTGAATAATTTACTATAGAAAAGGCAATCCCTGGCGCAATTAAAATTTGCGACAGTTGAAAATAATTTTTTGAATAATTTACTATAGAAAAGGCAATCCCTGGCGCAATTAAAATTTGCGACAGTTGAAAATTATTTTTTGAATAATTTACTATAGAAAAGGCAATCCCTGGCGTATTTAAAATTTTCGACAGTAAAAAATTAATTTTTGAAAAATTTACTGTAAAAAAGGCAATCCCTGGCGTAATTAAAATTTGCGACAGTTGAAAATTATTTTTTGAATAATTTACTATAGAAAAGGCAATCCCTGGGATATTTAAAATTTGCGACAGTAGAAAATTATTTTTTGAATAATTTACTAGAGAAAAGGCAATCCCTGGCCGATTTGAAATTTGCGACAGTTGAAACTTATTTTTTGAATAATTTACTATAGAAAAGGCAATCCCTGGCGTAATTAAAATTTGCGACAGTTGAAAATTATTTTTGAATAATTTACTATAGAAAAGACAATCCCTGGCGTAATTAAAATTTGCGACAGTAGAAAATTATTTTTTGAATAATTTACTATAGAAAAGGCAATCCCTGGGATATTTAAAATTTGCGACAATAAAAAATTATTTTTTGAAAAATTTACTATAGAAAAGGCAATCCCTGGCGGATTTGAAATTTGCGACAGTAGAAAATTATTTTTTGAATAATTTACTATAGAAAAGGCAATCCCTGGCGCAATTAAAATTTGCTACAGTTGAAAATTATTTTTTGAATAATTTACTATAGAAAAGGCAATCCCTGGCGTAATTAAAATTTGCGACAGTAGAAAATTATTTTTTGAAAAGTTTACTATAGAAAAGGCAATCCCTGGCGTAATTAAAATTTGCGACAGTTGAAAATTATTTTTTGAATAATTTACTATAGAAAAGGCAATCCCTGGCGAAATTAAAATTTGCGACAGTAGAAAATTATTTTTTGAATAATTTACTATAGAAAAGGCAATCCCTGGCGCAATTAAAATTTGCGACAGTTGAAAATTATTTTTTGAATAATTTACTATAGAAAAGGCAAGCCCTGGCGCAATTAAAATTTGCGACAGTATAAAATTATTTTTTGAATAATTTACTATAGAAAAGGCAATCCCTGGCGTATTTAAAATTTGCGACAGTATAAAATTATTTTTTGAATAATTTACTATAGAAAAGGCATTCCCTGGCGTAATTAAAATTTGCGACAGTAGAAAATTATTTTTTGAAAAATTTACTATAGAAAAGGCAATCCCTGGCGGATTTGAAATTTGCGACAGTAAAAAATTATTTTTTTTTGCAAAATTTACTATAGAAAAGGCAATGCCTGGCGTATTTAAAATTTGCGACAGTATAAAATTATTTTTTGAATAATTTACTATAGAAAAGGCAATCCCTGGGATATTTAAAATTTGCGACAGTAAAAAATTATTTTTTGAATAATTTACTATAGAAAAGGCAATCCCTGGCGCAATTAAAATTTGCGACAGTAGAAAATTATTTTTTGAATAATTTACTATAGAAAAGGCAATCCCTGGCGTAATTAAAATTTGCGACAGTAGAAAATTATTTTTTGAAAAGTTTACTATAGAAAAGGCAATCCCTGGCGCAATTAAAATTTGCGACAGTAAAAAATTATTTTTTGCAAAATTTACTGTAGAAAAGGCAATCCCTGGCGCAATTAAAACTTGCGATAGTAAAAAATTATTTTTTGAATAATTCACTATAGAAAAGGCAATCCCTGGCGGATTTGAAATTTGCGACAGTAAAAAATTATTTTTGAATAATTTACTATAGAAAAGGCAATCCCTGGCGTAATTAAAATTTGCGACAGTAGAAAATTATTTTTTGAAAAGTTTACTATAGAAAAGGCAATCCCTGGCGTAATTAAAATTTGCGACAGTAGAAAATTATTTTTTGAATAATTTACTATAGAAAAGGCAATCCCTGGCGGATTTGAAATTTGCGACAGTTGAAAATTATTTTTTGAATAATTTACTATAGAAAAGGCAATCCCTGGCCTAATTAAAATTTGCGACAGTTGAAAATTATTTTTTGAATAATTTACTATAGAAAAGGCAATCCCTGGCGTAATTAAAATTTGCGACAGTTGAAAATTATTTTTTGAATAATTTACTATAGAAAAGGCAATCCCTGGCGTAATTAAAATTTGCGACAGTAGAAAATTATTTTTTGAATAATTTACTATAGAAAAGGCAATCCCTGGCGCAATTAAAATTTGCGACAGTTGAAAATTATTTTTTGAATAATTTACTATAGAAAAGGCAAACCTTGGCGTAATTAAAATTTGCGACAGTAGAAAATTATTTTTTGAATAATTTACTATAGAAAAGGCAATCCCTGGCGCAATTAAAATTTGCGACAGTTGATAATTATTTTTTGAATAATTTACTATAGAAAAGGCAATCCCTGGCGCAATTAAAATTAGCGACAGTTGAAAATTATTTTTTGAATAATTTACTATAGAAAAGGCAATCCCTGGCGTAATTAAAATTTGCGACAGTTGAAAATTATTTTTTGAATAATTTACTATAGAAAAGGCAATCCCTGGCGGATTTGAAATTTGCGACAGTTGAAAATTATTTTTTGAATAATTTACTATAGAAAAGGCAATCCCTGGCGCAATTAAAATTTGCGACAGTAATAAATTAATTTGTGAGAAATTTACTATAGAAAAGGCAATCCCTGGTATATTTAAAATTTGCGACAGTTGAAAATTATTTTTTGAATAATTTACTATAGAAAAGGCAATCCCTGGCGCAATTAAAACTTGCGATAGTAAAAAATTATTTTTTGAATAATTCACTATAGAAAAGGCAATCCCTGGCGGATTTGAAATTTGCGACAGTAAAAAATTATTTTTGAATAATTTACTATAGAAAAGGCAATCCCTGGCGTAATTAAAATTTGCGACAGTAGAAAATTATTTTTTGAAAAATTTACTATAGAAAAGGCAATCCCTGGCGGATTTGAAATTTGCGACAGTAAAAAATTATTTTTTTGCAAAATTTACTATAGAAAAGGCAATCCCTGGCGTATTTAAAATTTGCGACAGTATAAAATTATTTTTTGAATAATTTACTATAGAAAAGGCAATCCCTGGGATATTTAAAATTTGCGACAGTAAAAAATTATTTTTTGAATAATTTACTATAGAAAAGGCAATCCCTGGCGCAATTAAAATTTGCGACAGTAGAAAATTATTTTTTGAATAATTTACTATAGAAAAGGTAATCCCTGGCGTAATTAAAATTTGCGACAGTAGAAAATTATTTTTTGAAAAGTTTACTATAGAAAAGGCAATCCCTGGCGCAATTAAAATTTGCGACAGTAAAAAATTATTTTTTGCAAAATTTACTGTAGAAAAGGCAATCCCTGGCGCAATTAAAACTTGCGATAGTAAAAAATTATTTTTTGAATAATTCACTATAGAAAAGGCAATCCCTGGCGGATTTGAAATTTGCGACAGTAAAAAATTATTTTTGAATAATTTACTATAGAAAAGGCAATCCCTGGCGTAATTAAAATTTGCGACAGTAGAAAATTATTTTTTGAAAAGTTTACTATAGAAAAGGCAATCCCTGGCGTAATTAAAATTTGCGACAGTAGTAAATTATTTTTTGAATAATTTACTATAGAAAAGGCAATCCCTGGCGGATTTGAAATTTGCGACAGTTGAAAATTATTTTTTGAATAATTTACTATAGAAAAGGCAATCCCTGGCCTAATTAAAATTTGCGACAGTTGAAAATTATTTTTTGAATAATTTACTATAGAAAAGGCAATCCCTGGCGTAATTAAAATTTGCGACAGTTGAAAATTATTTTTTGAATAATTTACTATAGAAAAGGCAATCCCTGGCGTAATTAAAATTTGCGACAGTAGAAAATTATTTTTTGAATAATTTACTATAGAAAAGGCAATCCCTGGCGCAATTAAAATTTGCGACAGTTGAAAATTACTTTTTGAATAATTTACTATAGAAAAGGCAATCCCTGGCGCAATTAAAATTTGCGACAGTTGAAAATTATGTTTTGAATAATTTACTATAGAAAAGGCAATCCCTGGCGTAATTAAAATTTGCGACAGTTGAAAATTATTTTTTGAATAATTTACTATAGAAAAGGCAATCCCTGGCGGATTTGAAATTTGCGACAGTTGAAAATTATTTTTTGAATAATTTACTATAGAAAAGGCAATCCCTGGCGCAATTAAAATTTGCGACAGTAATAAATTAATTTGTGAGAAATTTACTATAGAAAAGGCAATCCCTGGTATATTTAAAATTTGCGACAGTTGAAAATTATTTTTTGAATAATTTACTATAGAAAAGGCAATCCCTGGCGCAATTAAAACTTGCGATAGTAAAAAATTATTTTTTGAATAATTCACTATAGAAAAGGCAATCCCTGGCTTATTTGAACTTTGCGACAGTAAAAAATTATTTTTGAATAATTTACTATAGAAAAGGCAATCCCTGGCGTAATTAAAATTTGCGACAGTAGAAAATTATTTTTTGAAAAGTTTACTATAGAAAAGGCAATTGCTGGCGTAATTAAAATTTGCGACAGTAGAAAATTATTTTTTGAATAATTTACTATAGAAAAGGCAATCCCTGGCGTATTTGAAATTTGCGACAGTTGAAAATTATTTTTGAATAATTTACTATAGAAAAGGCAATCCCTGGCCTAATTAAAATTTGCGACAGTTGAAAATTATTTTTTGAATAATTTACTATAGAAAAGGCAATCCCTGGCGTAATTAAAATTTGCGACAGTTGAAAATTATTTTTTGAATAATTTACTATAGAAAAGCCAATCCCTGGCGTAATTAAAATTTGCGACAGTAGAAAATTATTTTTTGAATAATTTACTATAGAAAAGGCAATCCCTGGCCCAATTAAAATTTGCGACAGTTGAAAATTATTTTTTGAATAATTTACTATAGAAAAGGCAATCCTTGGCGTAATTAAAATTTGCGACAGTAGAAAATTATTTTTTGAATAATTTACTATAGAAAAGGCAATCCCTGGGATATTTAAAATTTGCGACAATAAAAAATTATTTTTTGAATAATTTACTATGGAAAAGGCAATCCCTGGCGCAATTAAAATTTGCGACAGTAATAAATTAATTTGTGAGAAATTTACTATAGAAAAGGCAATCCCTGGTATATTTAAAATTTGCGACAGTTGAAAATTATTTTTTGAATAATTTACTATAGAAAAGGCAATCCCTGGCGTAATTAAAATTTGCGACAGTAGAAAATTATTTTTTGAATAATTTACTATAGAAAAGGCAATGCCTGGCGTAATTAAAAATTGCGACAGTAGAAAATTATTTTTTGAATAATTTACTAGAGAAAAGGCAATCCCTGGCCGATTTGAAAGTTGCGACAGTTGAAACTTATTTTTTGAATAATTTACTATAGAAAAGGCAATCCCTGGGGTAATTAAAATTTGCGACAGTTGAAAATTATTTTTTGAATAATTTACTATAGAAAAGACAATCCTGGCGTAATTAAAATTTGCGACAGTTGAAAATTATTTTTGGAATAATTTACTATAGAAAAGGCAATCCCTGGCGTAATTAAAATTTGCGACAGTAGAAAATTATTTTTTGAATAATTTACTATAGAAAAGGCAATCCCTGGCGCAATTAAAATTTGCGACAGCTGAAAATTATTTTTTGAATAATTTACTATAGAAAAGGCTATCCTTGGCGTAATTAAAATTTGCGACAGTAGAAAATTATTTTTTGAATAATTTACTATAGAAAAGGCAATCCCTGGCGCAATTAAAATTTGCGACAGTTGAAAATTATTTTTTGAATAATTTACTATAGAAAAGGCAATCCCTGGCGCAATTAAAATTTGCGACAGTTGAAAATTATTTTTTGAATAATTTACTATAGAAAAGGCAATCCCTGGCGTAATTAAAATTTGCGACAGTTGAAAATTATTTTTTGAATAATTTACTATAGAGAAGGCAATCCCTGGCGGATTTGAAATTTGCGACAGTTGAAAATTATTTTTTGAATAATTTACTATAGAAAAGGCAATCCCTGGCGCAATTAAAACTTGCGATAGTAAAAAATTATTTTTTGAATAATTCACTATAGAAAAGGCAATCCCTGGCGGATTTGAAATTTGCGAGAGTAAAAAATTATTTTTGAATAATTTACTATAGAAAAGGCAATCCCTGGCGTAATTAAAATTTGCGACAGTAGAAAATTATTTTTTGAAAAGTTTACTATAGAAAAGGCAATCCCTGGCGTAATTAAAATTTGCGACAGTAGAAAATTATTTTTTGAATAATTTACTATAGAAAAGGCAATCCCTGGCGCAATTAAAATTTGCGACAGTTGAAAATTATTTTTTGAGTAATTTACTATAGAAAAGGCAATCCTTGGCGTAATTAAAATTTGCGACAGTAGAAAATTATTTTTTGAATAATTTACTATAGAAAAGGCAATCCCCTGGCGCAATTAAAATTTGCGACAGTTGATAATTATTTTTTGAATAATTTACTATAGAAAAGGCAATCCCTGGCGTAATTAAAATTTGCGACAGTAGAAAATTATTTTTTGAATAATTTACTATAGAAAAGGCAATCCCTGGCGCAATTAAAATTTGCGACAGTTGAAAATTATTTTTTGAGTAATTTACTATAGAAAAGGCAATCCTTGGCGTAATTAAAATTTGCGACAGTAGAAAATTATTTTTTGAATAATTTACTATAGAAAAGGCAATCCCTGGCGCAATTAAAATTTGCGACAGTTGATAATTATTTTTTGAATAATTTACTATAGAAAAGGCAATCCCTGGCGCAATTAAAATTTGCGACAGTTGAAAATTATTTTTTGAATAATTTACTATAGAAAAGGCAATCCGTGGCGTAATTAAAATTTGCGACAGTTGAAAATTATTTTTTGAATAATTTACTATAGAAAAGGCAATCCCTGGCGGATTTGAAATTTGCGACAGTTGAAAATTATTTTTTGAATAATTTACTATAGAAAAGGCAATCCCTGGCGCAATTAAAATTTGCGACAGTAGTAAATTAATTTGTGAGAAATTTACTATAGAAAAGGCAATCCCTGGTATATTTAAAATTTGCGACAGTTGAAAATTATTTTTTGAATAATTTACTATAGAAAAGGTAATCCCTGGCGTAATTAAAATTTGCGACAGTAGAAAATTATTTTTTGAATAATTCATTATAGAAAAGGCAATGCCTGGCGTAATTAAAATTTGCGACAGTAGAAAATTATTTTTTGAATAATTTACTAGAGAAAAGGCAATCCCTGGCCGATTTGAAATTTGCGACAGTTGAAACTTATTTTTTGAATAATTTACTATAGAAAAGGCAATCCCTGGCGTAATTAAAATTTGCGACAGTTGAAAATTATTTTTTGAATAATTTACTATAGAAAAGACAATCCCTGGCGTAATTAAAATTTGCGACAGTTGAAAATTATTTTTGGAATAATTTACTATAGAAAAGGCAATCCCTGGCGTAATTAAAATTTGCGACAGTAGAAAATTATTTTTTGAATAATTTACTATAGAAAAGGCAATCCCTGGCGCAATTAAAATTTGCGACAGTTGAAAATTATTTTTTGAATAATTTACTATAGAAAAGGCTATCCTTGGCGTAATTAAAATTTGCGACAGTAGAAAATTATTTTTTGAATAATTTACTATAGAAAAGGCAATCCCTGGCGTAATTAAAATTTGCGACAGTTGAAAATTATTTTTTGAATAATTTACTATAGAAAAGGCAATCCCTGGCATAATTAAAATTTGCGACAGTTGAAAATTATTTTTTGAATAATTTACTATAGCAAAGGAAATACCTGGCGTATTTAAAATTTGCGACAGTATAAAATTATTTTTTGAATAATTTACTGTAGAAAAGGCAATACCTGGCGCAATTAAAATTTGCGACAGTAAAAAATTATTTTTTGAATAATTACTATAGAAAAGGCAATCGCTGGCGTAATTGAAATTTGCGACAGTTGAAAATTATTTTTTGAATAATTAACTATAGAAAAGGCAATCCCTGGCGTAATTAAAAGGCAAAGGTAAATTTTTCAAAAATAATTTTTACTGTCGCAAATTTTAATTACGCCAAGGATTGCCTTTTCTATAGTAAATTATTCAAAAAATAATTTTCAACTGTCGCAAATTTTAATTGCGCCAGGGATTGCCTTTTCTATAGTAAATTATTCAAAAAATAATTTTTTACTGTCGAAAATTTTAAATACGCCAGGGATTGCCTTTTCTATAGTAAATTATTCAAAAACTAATTTTCTAATTTTTACTGTCGCAAATTTTAATTACGCCAAGGATTGCCTTTTCTATAGTAAATTATTCAAAAAATAATTTTCAACTGTCGCAAATTTTAATTGCGCCAGGGATTGCCTTTTCTATAGTAAATTATTCAAAAAATAATTTTTTACTGTCGAAAATTTTAAATACGCCAGGGATTGCCTTTTCTATAGTAAATTATTCAAAAACTAATTTTCAACTGTCGCAAATTTTAATTACGCCAGGGATTGCCTTTTCTATAGTAAATTATTCAAAAAATAATTTTCTTCTTTCGCAAATTTTAAGTGCCCCAGGGATTGCCTTTTCTATAGTAAATTATTCAAAAAATAATTTTTAACTGTCGCAAATTTTAAATACGCCAGGGATTGCCTTTTCTATAGTAAATTATTCAAAAAATAATTTTCTACTGTCGCAAATTTTAATTACGCCAGGGATTGCCTTTTCTATAGTAAATTATTCAAAAAATGATTTTTTACTATCGCAAGTTTTAATTACGCCAGGGATTGCCTTTTCTATTGTAAAATATTCAAAAAATAATTTTCAACTGTCGCAAATTTTAATTGCGCCAGGGATTGCCTTTTCTATAGTAAATTATTCAAAAATAATTTTTTACTGTCGCAAATTTTAATTGCGCCAGGGATTGCCTTTTCTATAGTAAATTATTCAAAAAATAATTTTCTACTGTCGCAAATTTTAATTGCGCCAAGGATTGCCTTTTCTATAGTAAATTATTCAAAAAATAATTTTATACTGTTGCAAATTTTAAGTGCGCCAGGGATTGCCTTTTCTACAGTAAATTTTTCAAAAAATAATTTTCAACTGTCGAAAATTTTAATTGCGCCAGGGATTGCCTTTTATATAGTAAATTATTCAAAAAATAATTTTCTACTGTCGCAAATTTTAATTACGCCAGGGATTGCCTTTTCTATAGTAAATTATTCAAAAAATAATTTTCTACTCTCGCAAATTTTAATTACGCCAGGGATTGCCTTTTCTATAGTAAACTTTTCAAAAAATAATTTTCTACTGTCGCAAATTTTAATTACGCCAGTGATTGCCTTTTCTATAGTAAATTATTCAAAAATTAATTTTTTACTGTCGCAAATTTTAATTACGCCAGGGATTGCCTTTTCTAAAGTAAATTATTCAAAAAATAATTTTCAACTGTCGCAAATTTCAAATCCGCCAGGGATTGCCTTTTCTATAGTAAATTATTCAAAAAATAATTTTCATCTGTCGCAAATTTTAATTACGCCAGGGATTGCCTTTTCTATAGTAAATTATTCAAAAAATAATATTTTACTATCGCAAGTTTTAATTGTGCCAGGGATTGCCTTTTCTATAGTAAATTATTCAAAAAATAATTTTATACTGTCGCAAATTTTATTTACGCCAGGGATTGCCTTTTCTATAGTAAATTATTCAAAAAATATTTTTTTACTGTCGCAAATTTTAAATATCCCAGGGATTGCCTTTTCTATAGTAAATTATTCAAAAAATAATTTTTTACTGTCGCAAATTTTAAATACGCCAGGGATTGCCTTTTCTATAGTAGATTTTGCAAAAAAATAATTTTTTACTATCGCAAGTTTTAATTGCGCCAGGGATTGCCTTTTCTATAGTAAATTATTCAAAAATAATTTTATACTGTCGCAAATTTTAATTACGCCAGGGATTGCCTTTTCTATAGTAAATTTTTCAAAAAATAATTTTTTACTGTCGCAAATTTTAATTACGCCAGGGATTGCCTATTCTATAGTAAATTATTCAAAAAATAATTTTCTACTTTCGCAAATTTTAAGTGCGCCAGAGATTGCCTTTTCTATAGTAAATTATTCAAAAAATAATTTTTTACTGTCGCAAATTTTAAATACGCCAGGGATTGCCTTTTCTATAGTAAATTATTCAAAAAATAATTTTCTACTGTCGCAAATTTTAATTACGCCAGGGATTGCCTTTTCTATAGTAAATTATTCAAAAAATAATTTTTTACTATCGCAAGTTTTAATTACGCCAGGGATTGCCTTTTCTATAGTAAATTATTCAAAAAATAATTTTCAACTGTCGCAAATTTTAATTGCGCCAGGGATTGCCTTTTCTATAGTAAATTATTCAAAAAATAATTTTATACTGTCGCAAATTTTAAATACGCCAGGGATTGCCTTTTCTATAGTAAATTTTTCAAAAAATAATTTTTTACTGTCGCAAATTTTAATTACGCCAGGGATTGCCTTTTCTATAGTAAATTATTCAAAAAATAATTTTCAACTGTCGCAAATTTTAATTGCGCCAGGGATTGCCTTTTCTATAGTAAATTATTCAAAAAATTATTTTCTACTGTCACAAATTTTAAGTGCGCCAGGGATTGCCTTTTCTATAGTAAATTATTCAAAAAATAATTTTTTACTGTCGCAAATTTTAATTACGCCAAGGATTGCCTTTTCTATAGTAAATTATTCAAAAAATAATTTTCTACTGTCGCAAATTTTAATTGCGCCAGGGATTGCCTTTTCTATAGTAAATTATACAAAAATTAATTTTTTACTGTCGCAAATTTTAATTACGCCAGGAATTGCCTTTTCTATAGTAAATTATTCAAAAAATTATTTTTTACTGTCGCAAATTTTAAATACGCCAGGGATTGCCTTTTCTATAGCAAATTTTTCAAAAAATAATTTTTTACTGTCGCAAATTTTAATTACGCCAGGGATTGCCTTTTCTATAGTAAATTATTCAAAAAATAATTTTCAACTGTCGCAAATTTTAATTGCGCCAGAGATTGCCTTTTCTATAGTAAATTATTCAAAAAATAATTTTCTACTGTCGCAAATTTTAAGTGCGCCAGGGATTACCTTTTCTATAGTAAATTATTCAAAAAATAATTTTTTACTGTCGCAAATTTTAATTACGCCAGGGATTGCCTTTTCTATAGTAAATTATTCAAAAAATAATTTTCTACTGTCGCAAGTTTTACTTGCGCCAGGGATTGCCTTTTCTATAGTAAATTATTCAAAAATTAATTTTTTACTGTCGCAAATTTTAATTACGCCAGGGATTGCCTTTTCTATAGTAAATTATTCAAAAATAATTTTCTACTGTCGCAAATTTCAAATTCGCCAGGGATTGCCTTTTCTATAGTAAATTATTCAAAAAATAATTTTCAACTGTCGCAAATTTTAATTACGCCAGGGATTGCCTTTTCTATAGTAAATTATTCAAAAAATAATTTTTTACTATCGCAAGTTTTAATTGCGCCAGGGATTGCCTTTTCTATAGTAAATTATTTAAAAAAATAATTTTATACTGTCGCAAATTTTAATTACGCCAGGGATTGCCTTTTCTATAGTAAATTATTCAAAAAATAATTTTTTACTGTCGCAAATTTTAAATATCCCAAGGATTGCCTTTTCTATAGTAAATTATTCAAAAAATAATTTTTTACTGTCGCAAATTTTAAATACGCCAGGGATTGCCTTTTCTATAGTAAATTTTTCAAAAAATAATTTTTTACTGTCGCAAATTTTAAATACGCCAGGGATTGCCTTTTCTATAGTAAATTATTCAAAAAATAATTTTCTACTGTCGCAAATTTTAATTACGCCAGGGATTGCCTTTTCTATAGTAAATTATTCAAAAAATAATTTTTTACTGTCGCAAATTTTAAATACGCCAGGGATTGCCTTTTCTATAGTAAATTATTCAAAAAATAATTTTCTACTGTCGCAAATTTTAATTACGCCAGGGATTGCCTTTTCTATAGTAAATTATTCAAAAAATAATTTTTTACTATCGCAAGTTTTAATTACGCCAGGGATTGCCTTTTCTATAGTAAATTATTCAAAAAATAATTTTCAACTGTCGCAAATTTTAATTGCGCCAGGGATTGCCTTTTCTATAGTAAATTATTCAAAAAATAATTTTATACTGTCGCAAATTTTAAATACGCCAGGGATTGCCTTTTCTATAGTAAATTTTTCAAAAAATAATTTTTTACTGTCGCAAATTTTAATTACGCCAGGGATTGCCTTTTCTATAGTAAATTATTCAAAAAATAATTTTCAACTGTCGCAAATTTTAATTGCGCCAGGGATTGCCTTTTCTATAGTAAATTATTCAAAAAATTATTTTCTACTGTCACAAATTTTAAGTGCGCCAGGGATTGCCTTTTCTATAGTAAATTATTCAAAAAATAATTTTTTACTGTCGCAAATTTTAATTACGCCAAGGATTGCCTTTTCTATAGTAAATTATTCAAAAAATAATTTTCAACTGTCGCAAATTTTAATTACGCCAGGGATTGCCTTTTCTATAGTAAATTATTCAAAAAATAATTTTTTACTATCGCAAGTTTTAATTGCGCCAGGGATTGCCTTTTCTATAGTAAATTATTTAAAAAAATAATTTTATACTGTCGCAAATTTTAATTACGCCAGGGATTGCCTTTTCTATAGTAAATTATTCAAAAAATAATTTTTTACTGTCGCAAATTTTAAATATCCCAAGGATTGCCTTTTCTATAGTAAATTATTCAAAAAATAATTTTTTACTGTCGCAAATTTTAAATACGCCAGGGATTGCCTTTTCTATAGTAAATTTTTCAAAAAATAATTTTTTACTGTCGCAAATTTTAATTGCGCCAGGGATTGCCTTTTCTATAGTAAATTATTCAAAAAATAATTTTATACTGTCGCAAATTTTAATTACGCCAGGGATTGCCTTTTTTATAGTAAATTTTTCAAAAAATAATTTTTTACTGTCGCAAATTTTAATTACGCCAGGGATTGCCTTTTCTATAGTAAATTTTGCAAAAAAATAATTTTTTACTATCGCTAGTTTTAATTGCGCCAGGGATTGCCTTTTCTATAGTAAATTATTCAAAAAATAATTTTATACTGTCGCAAATTTTAATTACGCCAGGGATTGCCTTTTCTATAGTAAATTTTCAAAAAATAATTTTTTACTGTCGCAAATTTTAATTACGCCAGGGAGAGCCTTTTCTATAGTAAATTTTGCAAAAAAATAATTTTTTACTATCGCAAGTTTTAATTGCGCCAGGGATTGCCTTTTCTATAGTAAATTATTCAAAAAATAATTTTATACTGTCGCAAATTTTAATTACGCCAGGGATTGCCTTTTCTATAGTAAATATTTCAAAAAATAATTTTTTACTGTCGCAAATTTTAATTACGCCAGGGATTGCCTTTTCTATAGTAAATTATTCAAAAAATAATTTTCTACTGTCGCAAATTTTAAGTGCGCCAGAGATTGCCTTTTGTATAGTAAATTATGCAAAAAATAATTTTTTACTGCCGCAAATTTTAAATACGCCAGGGATTGCCTTTTCTATAGTAAATTATTCAAAAACTAATTTTCTAATGTCGCAAATTTTAATTGCGCCAGGGATTGCCTTTTCTATAGTGAATTATTCAAAAAATAGTTTTTTACTATCGCAAGTTTTAACTACGCCAGGGATTGCCTTTTCTATAGTAAATTATTCAAAAAATAATTTTCAACTGTCGCAAATTTTAATTGCGCCAGCGTTTGCCTTTTCTATAGTAAATTATTCAAAAATTAATTTTTTACTGCCGCAAATTTTAATTACGCCAGGGATTGCCTTTTCTATAGTAAATTATTCAAAAAATAATTTTTTACTGTCGCAAATTTTAAATACGCCAGGGATTGCCTTTCCTATAGTAAATTTTTAAAAAAAATTTTTTTTACTGTCGCAAATTTTAATTGCGCCAGGGATTGCCTTTTCTATAGTAAATTATTCAAAAAATAATTTTCAACTGTCGCAAATTTTAATTGCGCCAGGGATTGCCTTTTCTATAGTAAATTATTCAAAAAATAATTTTTTACTGTCGCAAATTTTAAATACGCCAGGGATTGCCTTTTCTATAGTAAATTTTTCAAAAAATAATTTTTTACTGTCGCAAATTTAATTACGCCAGGGATTGCCTTTTCTATAGTAAATTATTCAAAAAATAATTTTCAACTGTCGCAAATTTTAATTGGGCCAGAGATTGCCTTTTCTATAGTAAATTATTCAAAAATTAATTTTTTAATGTCGCAAATTTTAATTACGCCAGGGATTGCCTTTTCTATAGTAAATTATTCAAAAAATAATTTTCTACTGTCGCAAATTTCAAATCCGCCAGGGATTGCCTTTTCTATAGTAAATTATTCAAAAAATAATTTTCAACTGTCGCAAATTTTAATTACGCCAGGGATTGCCTTTTCTATAGTAAATTATTCAAAAAATAATTTTTTACTATCGCAAGTTTTAATTGCGCCAGGGATTGCCTTTTCTATAGTAAATTATTCAAAAAATAATTTTATACTGTCGCAAATTTTAATTACGCCAGGGATTGCCTTTTCTATAGTAAGTTATTCAAAAAATAATTTTTTACTGTCGCAAATTTTAAATATCCCAGGGATTGCCTTTTCTATAGTAAATTATTCAAAAAATAATTTTTTACTGTCGCAAATTTTAAATACGCCAGGGATTGCCTTTTCTATAGTAAATTTTTCAAAAAATAATTTTTTACTGTCGGAAATTTTAATTGCGCCAGGGATTGCCTTTTCTATAGTAAATTATTCAAAAAATAATTTTTTACTATCGCAAGTTTTAATTGCGCCAGGGATTGCCTTTTCTATAGTAAATTATTCAAAAAATAATTTTATAGTGTCGCAAATTTTAATTACGCCAGGGATTGCCTTTTCTATAGTAAATTATTCAAAAAATAATTTTCTACTGTCGCAAATTTTAATTACGCCAGGGAATGCCTTTTCTATAGTAAATTATTCAAAAAATAATTTTTTACTATCGCAAGTTTTAATTACGCCAGGTATTGCCTTTTCTATAGTAAATTATTCAAAAAATAATTTTCAACTGGGGCAAATTTTAATTGCGCCAGGGATTGCCTTTTCTATATTAAATTATTCAAAAATTCATTTTTTACTGTCGCAAATTTTAATTACGCCAGGGATTGCCTTTTCTATAGTAAATTATTCAAAAAATAATTTTCTACTGTCGCAAATTTTAATTACGCCAGGGATTGCCTTTTCTATAGTAAATTATTCAAAAAATAATTTTTTACTGTCGCAAATTTTAAATATCCCAGGGATTGCCTTTTCTATAGTAAATTATTCAAAAAATAATTTTTTTGCTGTCGCAAATTTTAAATACGCCAGGGATTGCTTTTTCTATAGTAAATTTTTCAAAAAAATAATTTTTTACTGTCGCAAATTTTAATTACGCCAGGGATTGCCTTTTCTATAGTAAATTATTCAAAAATTAATTTTTTACTGTCGCAAATTTTAAGTGCGCCAGGGATTGCCTTTTCTATAGTAAATTATTCAAAAAATAATTTTTTACTGTCGAAAATTTTAATTACGCCAGGGATTGCCTTTTCTATAGTAAATTATTCAAAAAATAATTTTTTACTGTCGCAAATTTTAAGTGCACCAGGGATTGCCTTTTCTATAGTAAATTATTCAAAAAATAATTTTCTACTGTCGCAAATTTTAAGTGCGCCAAGGATTGCCTTTTCTATAGTAAATTATTCAAAAAATAATTTTCAACTGTCGCAAATTTTAATTGCGCCAGGGATTGCCTTTTCTATAGTAAATTATTCAAAAAATAGTTTTCTACTGACGCAAATTTTAATTCCGCCAGGGATTGCCTTTTCTATAGTAAATTATTCAAAAAATAATTTTCTACTGTCGCAAATTTTATATATCCCAGGGATTGCCTTTTCTATAGTAAATTATTCAAAAAATAATTTTATACTGTCGCAAATTTTAATTGCGCCAGGGATTGCCTTTTCTATAGTAAATTATTCAAAAAATAATTTTATACTGTCGCAAATTTTAATTGCGCCAGGGATTGCCTTTTCTATAGTAAATTATTCAAAAAATAATTTTTTACTGTCGCAAATTTTAAATACGCCAGGGATTGCTTTTTCTATAGTAAATTTTGCAAAAAAATAATTTTTTACTATCGCAAGTTTTAATTGCGCCAGGGATTGCCTTTTCTATAGGAAATTATTCAAAAAATAATTTTATACTGTCGCAAATTTTAATTACGCCAGGGATTGCCTTTTCTATAGTAAATTGTTCAAAAAATAATTTTTTATTGTCGCAAATTTTAAATATCCCAGGGATTGCCTTTTCTATAGTAAATTATTCAAAAAATAATTTTCTACTGTCGCAAATTTTAAGTGCGCCAGGGATTGCCTTTTCTATAGTAAATTATTCAAAACATAATTTTTTTCTGTCGCAAATTTTAATTGCGCCAGGGATTGCCTTTTCTATAGTAAATTATTCAAAAAATAATTTTCTACTGTCGCAAATTTTAATTACGCCAGGGATTGCCTTTTCTATAGTAAATAATTCAAAAAATAATTTTCAACTGTCGCAAATTTTAATTGCGCCAGGGATTGCCTTTTCTATAGTAAATTATTCAAAAAATAATTTTCTACTGTCGCAAATTTTAAGTGTGCCAGGGATTGCCTTTTCTATAGTAAATTATTCAAAAAATAATTTTTCACTGTCGCAAATTTTAAATACGCCAGGGATTGCCTTTTCTATAGTAAATTATTCAAAAAATAATTTTCTACTGTCGCAAATTTTAATTACGCCAGGGATTGCCTTTTCTATAGTAAATTATTCAAAAAATAATTTTTTACTATCGCAAGTTTTAATTACGCCAGGGATTGCCTTTTCTATAGTAAATTATTCAAAAAATAATTTTCTACTGTCGCAAATTTTAAGTGCGCCAGGGATTGCCTTTTCTATAGTCAATTATTCAAAAAATAATTTTTTTCTGTCGCAAATTTTAATTGCGCCAGGGATTGCCTTTTCTATAGTAAATTATTCAAAAAATAATTTTCTACTGTCGCAAATTTTAATTACGCCAGGGATTGCCTTTTCTATAGTAAATTATTCAAAAAATAATTTTCAACTGTCGCAAATTTTAATTACGCCAGGGATTGCCTTTTCTATAGTAAACTATTCAAAAAATAATTTTTTACTGTCGCAAATTTTAAGTGTGCCAGGGATTGCCTTTTCTATAGTAAATTATTCAAAAAATAATTTTTTACTATCGCAAGTTTTAATTACGCCAGGGATTGCCTTTTCTATAGTAAATTATTCAAAAAATAATTTTCAACTGGGGCAAATTTTAATTGCGCCAGGGATTGCCTTTTCTATAGTAAATTATTCAAAAATTCATTTTTTACTGTCGCAAATTTTAATTACGCCAGGGATTGCCTTTTCTATAGTAAATTATTCAAAAAATAATTTTCTACTGTCGCAAATTTTAATTACGCCAGGGATTGCCTTTTCTATAGTAAATTATACAAAAAATTATTTTTTACTGTCGCAAATTTTAAATATCCCAGGGATTGCCTTTTCTATAGTAAATTATTCAAAAAATAATTTTATACTTTCGCAAATTTTAATTGCGCCAGGGATTGCCTTTTCTATAGTAAATTATTCAAAAAATAATTTTATACTGTCGCAAATTTTAATTGCGCCAGAGATTGCCTTTTCTATAGTAAATTATTCAAAAAATAATTTTTTACTGTCGCAAATTTTAAATACGCCAGGGATTGCCTTTTCTATAGTAAATTTTGCAAAAAAATAATTTTTTACTATCGCAAGTTTTAATTGCGCCAGGGATTGCCTTTTCTATAGTAAATTATTCAAAAAATATTTTTATACTGTCGCAAATTTTAATTAAGCCAGGGATTGCCTTTTCTATAGTAAATTGTTCAAAAAATAATTTTTTACTGTCGCAAATTTTAAATATCCCAGGGATTGCCTTTTCTATAGCAAATTATTCAAAAAATAATTTTCTACTGTCGCAAATTTTAAGTGCGCCAGGGATTGCCTTTTCTATAGTAAATTATTCAAAAAATAATTTTTTTCTGTCGCAAATTTTAACTGCGCCAGGGATTGCCTTTTCTATAGTAAATAATTCAAAAAATAACTTTCAACTGTCGCAAATTTTAATTACGCCAGGGATTGCCTTTTCTATAGTAAATTATTCAAAAAATAATTTTTTTCTGTCGCAAATTTTAATTGCGCCAGGGATTGCCTTTTCTATAGTAAATTATTCAAAAAATAATTTTCTACTGTCGCAAATTTTAATTACGCCAGGGATTGCCTTTCTATAGTAAATTATTCAAAAAATAATTTTCTACTGTCGCAAATTTTAATTACGCCAGGGATTGCCTTTTCTATAGTAAATTATTCAAAAAATAATTTTCTACTGTCGCAAATTTTAATTACGCCAGGGATTGCCTTTTCTATAGTAAATTATACAAAAAATTATTTTTTACTGTCGCAAATTTTAAATATCCCAGGGATTGCCTTTTCTATAGTAAATTATTCAAAAAATAATTTTATACTGTCGCAAATTTTAATTGCGCCAGGGATTGCCTTTTCTATAGTAAATTATTCAAAAAATAATTTTATACTGTCGCAAATTTTAATTGCGCCAGAGATTGCCTTTTCTATAGTAAATTATTCAAAAAATAATTTTTTACTGTCGCAAATTTTAAATACGCCAGGGATTGCCTTTTCTATAGTAAATTTTGCAAAAAAATAATTTTTTACTATCGCAAGTTTTAATTGCGCCAGGGATTGCCTTTTCTATAGTAAATTATTCAAAAAATAATTTTATACTGTCGCAAATTTTAATTAAGCCAGGGATTGCCTTTTCTATAGTAAATTGTTCAAAAAATAATTTTTTACTGTCGCAAATTTTAAATATCCCAGGGATTGCCTTTTCTATAGTAAATTATTCAAAAAATAATTTTCTACTGTCGCAAATTTTAAGTGCGCCAGGGATTGCCTTTTCTATAGTAAATTATTCAAAAAATAATTTTTTTCTGTCGCAAATTTTAATTGCGCCAGGGATTGCCTTTTCTATAGTAAATAATTCAAAAAATAACTTTCAACTGTCGCAAATTTTAATTACGCCAGGGATTGCCTTTTCTATAGTAAATTATTCAAAAAATAATTTTTTTCTGTCGCAAATTTTAATTGCGCCAGGGATTGCCTTTTCTATAGTAAATTATTCAAAAAATAATTTTCTACTGTCGCAAATTTTAATTACGCCAGGGATTGCCTTTCTATAGTAAATTATTCAAAAAATAATTTTCTACTGTCGCAAATTTTAATTACGCCAGGGATTGCCTTTTCTATAGTAAATTATTCAAAAAATAATTTTCTACTGTCGCAAATTTTAATTATGCCAGGGATTGCCTTTTCTATAGTAAATTATTCAAAAAATAATTTTTTACTATCGCAAATTTTAAGTGCGCCAGGGATTGCCTTTTCTATAGTAAATTATTCAAAAAATAATTTTTTACTACCGCAAGTTTTAATTACGCCAGGGATTGCCTTTTCTATAGTAAATTATTCAGAAAATAATTTTTTACTGTCGCAAATTTTAATTACGCCAGGGATTGCCTGTTCTATAGTAAATTATTCAAAAAATAATTTTCTACTGTCGCAAATTTTAATTGCGCCATGGATTGCCTTTTCTATAGTAAATTATTCAAAAAATAATTTTTTACTGTCGCAAATTTTAAATACGCCAGGGATTGCCTATTCTATAGTAAATTATTCAAAAAATAATTTCCTACTGTCGCAAATTTTAATTACGCCAGGGACTGCCTTTTCTATAGTAAATTATTCAAAAAATAATTTTCAACTGTCGCAAATTTTAAGTGCGCCAGGGATTGCCTTTTCTATAGTAAATTACTCAAAAAATAAATTTCAACTGTCGCAAATTTTAATTGCGCCAGGGATTGCCTTTTATATAGTAAATTATTCAAAAAATAATTTTCTACTGTCGCAAATTTTAATTACGCCAGGGATTGCCTTTTCTATAGTAAATTATTCAAAAAATAATTTTCAACTGTCGCAAATTTTAATTGCGCCAGGGATTGCCTTTTCTATAGTAAATTATTCAAAAAATAATTTTCTACTGACGCAAATTTTAATTGCGCCAGGGATTGCCTTTTCTATAGTAAATTATTCAAAAAATAATTTTCTACTGTCGCAAATTTTAAATATCCCAGGGATTGCCTTTTCTATAGTAAATTATTCAAAAAATAATTTTATACTGTCGCAAATTTTAATTGCGCCAGGGATTGCCTTTTCTATAGTAAATTATTCAAAAAATAATTTTATACTGTCGCAAATTTTAATTGCGCCAGGGATTGCCTTTTCTATAGTAAATTATTCAAAAAATAATTTTTTACTGTCGCAAATTTTAAATACGCCAGGGATTGCCTTTTCTATAGTAAATTTTGCAAAAAAATAATTTTTTACTATCGCAAGTTTTAATTGCGCCAGGGATTGCCTTTTCTATAGTAAATTATTCAAAAAATAATTTTATACTGTCGCAAATTTTAATTACGCCAGGGATTGCCTTTTCTATAGTAAATTGTTCAAAAAATAATTTTTTACTGTCGCAAATTTTAAATATCCCAGGGATTGCCTTTTCTATAGTAAATTATTCAAAAAATAATTTTCTACTGTCGCAAATTTTAAGTGCGCCAGGGATTGCCTTTTCTATAGTAAATTATTCAAAAAATAATTTTTTTCTGTCGCAAATTTTAATTGCGCCAGGGATTGCCTTTTCTATAGTAAATTATTCAAAAAATAATTTTCTACTGTCGCAAATTTTAATTACGCCAGGGATTGCCTTTTCTATAGTAAATAATTCAAAAAATAATTTTCAACTGTCGCAAATTTTAATTGCGCCAGGGATTGCCTTTTCTATAGTAAATTATTCAAAAAATAATTTTCCACTGTCGCAAATTTTAAGTGTGCCAGGGATTGCCTTTTCTATAGTAAATTATTCAAAAAATAATTTTTCACTGTCGCAAATTTTAAATACGCCAGGGATTGCCTTTTCTATAGTAAATTATTCAAAAAATAATTTTCTACTGTCGCAAATTTTAATTACGCCAGGGATTGCCTTTTCTATAGTAAATTATTCAAAAAATAATTTTTTACTATCGCAAGTTTTAATTACGCCAGGGATTGCCTTTTCTATAGTAAATTATTCAAAAAATAATTTTCTACTGTCGCAAATTTTAAGTGCGCCACGGATTGCCTTTTCTATAGCAAATTATTCAAAAAATAATTTTTTTCTGTCGCAAATTTTAATTGCGCCAGGGATTGCCTTTTCTATAGTAAATTATTCAAAAAATAATTTTCTACTGTCGCAAATTTTAATTACGCCAGGGATTGCCTTTTCTATAGTAAATTATTCAAAAAATAATTTTCAACTGTCGCAAATTTTAATTACGCCAGGGATTGCCTTTTCTATAGTAAATTATTCAAAAAATAATTTTCTACTGTCGCAAATTTTAAGTGTGCCAGGGATTGCCTTTTCTATAGTAAATTATTCAAAAAATAATTTTTTACTATCGCAAGTTTTAATTACGCCAGGGATTGCCTTTTCTATAGTAAATTATTCAAAAAATAATTTTCAACTGGGGCAAATTTTAATTGCGCCAGGGATTACCTTTTCTATAGTAAATTATTCAAAAATTCATTTTTTACTGTCGCAAATTTGAATTACGCCAGGGATTGCCTTTTCTATAGTAAATTATTCAAAAAATAATTTTCTACTGTCGCAAATTTTAATTACGCCAGGGATTGCCTTTTCTATAGTAAATTATTCAAAAAATAATTTTTTACTGTCGCAAATTTTAAATATCCCAGGGATTGCCTTTTCTATAGTAAATTATTCAAAAAATAATTTTATACTGCGGCAAATTTTAATTGCGCCAGGGATTGCCATTTCTATAGTAAATTATTCAAAAAATAGTTTTATACTGTCGCAAATTTTAATTGCGCCAGGGATTACCTTTTCTATAGTAAATTATTCAAAAAATAATTTTTTACTGTCGCAAATTTTAAATACGCCAGGGATTGCCTTTTCTATAGTAAATTTTGCAAAAAAATAATTTTTTACTATCGCAAGTTTTAATTGCGCCAGGGATTGCCTTTTCTATAGTAAATTATTCAAAAAATAATTTTATACTGTCGCAAATTTTAATTACGCCAGGGAATGCCTTTTCTATAGTAAATTGTTCAAAAAATAATTTTTTACTGTCGCAAATTTTAAATATCCCAGGGATTGCCTTTTCTATAGTAAATTATTCAAAAAATAATTTTTTACTGTCGCAAATTTTAAATACGCCAGGGATTGCCTTTTCTATAGTAAATTATTCAGAAAATAATTTTCAACTGTCGCAAATTTTAATTGCGCCAGGGATTGCCTTTTCTATAGTAAATTATTCAAAAAATAATTTTCAACTGTCGCAAATTTTAATTGCGCCAGGGATTGCCTTTTATATAGTAAATTATTCAAAAAATAATTTTATACTGTCGCAAATTTTAATTGCGCCAGGGATTGCCTTTTCTATAGTAAATTATTCAAAAAATAATTTTTTACTGTCGCAAATTTTAAATACGCCAGGGATTAACTTTTCTATAGTAAATTTTGCAAAAAAATAATTTTTTACTATCGCAAGTTTTAATTGCGCCAGGGATTGCCTTTTCTATAGTAAATTATTCAAAAAATAATTTTATACTGTCGCAAATTTTAATTACGCCAGGGATTGCCTTTTCTATTGTAAATTATTCAAAAAATAATTTTTTACTATCGCAAGTTTTAATTACGCCAGGGATTGCCTTTTCTATAGTAAATTATTCAAAAAATAATTTTCAACTGTAGCAAATTTTAATTCCGCCAGGGATTGCCTTTTCTATAGTAAATTATTCAAAAAATAATTTTCAACTGTCGCAAATTTTAATAGCGCCAGGGATTGCCTTTTCTATAGTAAATTATTCAAAAAATAATTTTTTACTGTCGCAAATTTTAATTACGCCAGGGATTGCCTTTTCTATAGTAAATTATTCAAAAAATAATTTTCAACTGTCGCAAATTTTAATTGCGCCAGGGATTGCCTTTTCTATAGTAAATAATTCAAAAAATAATTTTTTACTATCGCAAATTTTAAGTGCGCCAGGGGTTGCCTTTTCTATAGTAAATTATTCAAAAAATAATTTTCTACTGTCGCAAATTTTAATTGCGCCAGGGATTGCCTTTTCTATAGTAAATTATTCAAAAAATAATTTTTTACTGTCGCAAATTTTAAATACGCCAGGGTTTGCCTTTTCTATAGTAAATTATTCAAAAAATAATTTTCTACTGTCGCAAGTTTTAATTACGCCAGGGATTGCCTTTTATATACTAAATTATTCAAAAAATAATTTTATACTGTCGCAAATTTTAATTGCGCCAGGGATTGCCTTTTCTATAGTAAATTATTCAAAAAATAATTTTTTACTGTCGCAAATTTTAAATACGCCAGGGATTAACTTTTCTATAGTAAATTTTGCAAAAAAATAATTTTTTACTATCGCAAGTTTTAATTGCGCCAGGGATTGCCTTTTCTATAGTAAATTATTCAAAAAATAATTTTATACTGTCGCAAATTTTAATTACGCCAGGGATTGCCTTTTCTATTGTCAATTATTCAAAAAATAATTTTTTACTGTCGCAAATTTTAAATACGCCAGGGTTTGCCTTTTCTACAGTAAATTTTTCAAAAAATAATTTTCAACTGTCGCAAATTTTAATTGCGCCAGGGATTGCCTTTTCTACAGTAAATTTTTCAAAAATTAATTTTTTACTGTCGCAAATTTTAAATACGCCAGGGATTGCCTTTTCTATAGTAAATTATTCAGAAAATAATTTTCAACTGTCGCAAATTTTAATTGCGCCAGGGATTGCCTTTTCTATAGTAAATTATTCAAAAAATAATTTTCAACTGTCGCAAATTTTAATTGCGCCAGGGATTGCCTTTTATATAGTAAATTATTCAAAAAATAATTTTATACTGTCGCAAATTTTAATTGCGCCAGGGATTGCCTTTTCTATAGTAAATTATTCAAAAAATAATTTTTTACTGTCGCAAATTTTAAATACGCCAGGGATTAACTTTTCTATAGTAAATTTTGCAAAAAAATAATTTTTTACTATCGCAAGTTTTAATTGCGCCAGGGATTGCCTTTTCTATAGTAAATTATTCAAAAAATAATTTTATACTGTCGCAAATTTTAATTACGCCAGGGATTGCCTTTTCTATTGTAAATTATTCAAAAAATAATTGTTTACTATCGCAAGTTTTAATTACGCCAGGGATTGCCTTTTCTATAGTAAATTATTCAAAAAATAATTTTCAACTGTCGCAAATTTTAATTCCGCCAGGGATTGCCTTTTCTATAGTAAATTATTCAAAAAATAATTTTCAACTGTCGCAAATTTTAA